>JAUKPH010000040.1:0-127427 GCA_030549335.1 Pontederia crassipes
TTAACTTTAATTTCACTATCTAAGCCTCATTTATAACAGTATAATCTTAGTTCTTCTCTTACATATGAATAGACAATGACAAAACCATTTACATATTTTATCATTTTGCAAACGCTCGATTTGAATCGTTCGAACATTCGATTTGATCCATTCGGATCTTCAATCTATCATTTATGATGGTTCAAGTCCTGATCGTCTGATTTGAAATTTTTTTAACATCCAATCCAAGTTTCCTGACCTCGATTTTCTTGAGACTACTCTCGGGCATGATATTTAGGACATTCGAACTTTTAGTTAGATCGTTCAAAATCTCAGTAGAGGTGTTGTTCATTGTGATTCTTAAGATGTTCAATCATTTTTTTCAATCAAATCAATTCTAAACTTCTAGAAAACATTCATCCAACATATATCATAATGATTATGCGTGAAAATAATTAAAGTCATCAAATCCACTCCTTCAAGTATAAAAACATTAGTTATTTTTCCATTCTCTTTTCCATAATCACTATATCAACCAACATAGGAGTTCAATCATACTCAATATTTTAGAGGATAATACGAGTAAATATCTAAGCATCAAAACCAACAATATTATAAACCGTCAAAGACACGAATAATCAAGTTGAAGTAAAAAATCATAATGACATACAACAATAGTTTCACGAAGTCAAAACACACAAACATATTATTATCAATTGAAATTCATGAACCAAGAAATGTGCATTGACGTCATAAAAATGGTAACACTAACCCCTATTTTGGCCCATCATTAAGTTTTACTATTCTCAATAGTAAATGATCAAATATTCTTTTATCAAAAAAAATCATAGTCTAGATCCCCTTATACATAATTTTTTTTGTGGGATTGTCCTTTTCATATTTCTAGTTCTTCCTTCTTTCTCACAAGAGAGAAAAATGAGAACTTCTAAAAAGAGAAGGAAATAATGGGATGAGATTAAATAAAATGAAAGAGGTGAGATTCTATCCAATTCCAAAAGTTCTTATTAATATAATTTAAATGTAGATTGAAAATATCTTAAATTCCGGCGAATTTAAAATTCGAGCGTGACATCATTGCAACTTTTTATTTTTGGAGTTTTGAGGTCTTACAAATTTATTTTATTTTTCTTTCATATAATCCAGAACTACAAATTAAGAGAAAACATCTAAAATATGAGGCATGAAATTTATTCAATAATAATAATAAAACATTTAACAAAAATGTTATGGGTCTCGTGCAAATTTTACTAAATATCCTCCAACTATAATCACTTTTCCAACCCACCCTCCAACTTAACTTTGTAACCAGACTGTCCTTCATCTTTTAACTTGTTTCATGATTTATCTTTTTGAGCTATGATCGATCTTTTCCTGGTTGAGCTATCGATGTGGCATCCACGTAGCTTATTTCTCTCTCCTCCATACGAACAAACTAATCATCATTAAAAAATAAAAAAATATTTAAGATATAATATATAAAAAAATGAGGGCGTCTATCATCTTGGTAGCCAGCTCGTAGGGAATGTGGGCATCCCCCCATTGATGAGGTCGCAGTGGGGGGCGATGGCCACACCACCATTGCGACCTCGCCAAAGTTGGCAAAATGAGAAATCCTCCTTTTCTCAAGCCCCCTTTCCCCTGCGTGATCCGGCGCAAGCCCCTAGGGTCGTCGCCCCCATCTACGATCTCGTCGGAGGTCACGAGGGTAACGTTATCCTCTTTCCCTGGGCGCCGACGCAGGGAAAGAGAGCCCCCTCTTTTACTGGTCCCCCCACCTCCCGCGTCAGCAAGCTAACTATCGAAGGGGGGCGGCACCCTTATTTTTTATTTATTAATGATGCCACGTCAACTATTTGTTTGCACGAAGGATAGAGAAATGAGTCGTGTGAACGTCACATCAGCCAATTGTTCGTATAGAGGAGAGAGAAATGTGTCGCGTAGATGCAACATCAGCAATTGTTGAGGCAGCTCATGAACTAAGTTAAAAGATGAAACACAATTTAATTATAAAGTGAAATTGGAGGATAACATTTGAGAAAGTGTTAAAAGTTTAAGGATATTTAGTGAAATTTTTTTCAAAATTATCTGCATGTAAAAAAAAAAAGAAAGGAAAAAATAAAATGTAACATGGGGGATTGCTAGAAAGAGAAAAGCACAAACTTGCATTCCAGTGGTGGGGATAAAGAAGCTTCGTTGAAAATCTATTATTGGGTTCCATACTTCCATTCCTCGGGTGGTGGTGGGGGGTGGGATGGGATGGGGCTAGTTGCCTCGTGATGGACGGGGACCAAATTCACTGCGAGCAAGCGAATGGAGGAAGAGAAAGAGAAGATGAAGAGGAAGAGATGAGGTGCATTATTTCGTCTAGGACGGTCTGAATGAATGGTCACTCCCTCCCGCCCACTCTCAATTGGCTTCCTTTTTTTCGGGTTGTCTTCCAACAGTTAGATCACGTACGGAGCATCTTTTTTTTTCTTTTTTTTATGGTAAAAGAAAATTTGTTTCGTCTAAAAAAAATGGATCCACAGCCATTATTTTATGGAGATTAATGTACCTCCAACAAGAAATGATTAAATTTTATTTTTTAAGATTATTTATCGGTCGTCAATCATAATCCCTATTCCATTTTAATGAAAGATGCTGCATCCTATCATTGAACGGCTACTGCATCGAGAGTAAAAGAAGCATATATGGTCAATAATTAAATACCTAGACCCAGTTATTTACTTATTTATTATCATAGAAGTTGAATGAGACGGTCAATAATTTGTTACTTTCCCCATCCTTAGATATTGTTTGTGCTTAACGAATAAAGTTTAATTGAATTGAACCTCTACACGAAGAACTTGGAGGATACTGTTGAAAAACATTACTTTAATGTTAAAGAACAAAACACTACAAATTACTCTCGACTTTAAAACATTTTTGTCTTCTTATTAAAAAGAATCATCTATTTCTTCTTTTTTTCAAAAGCATTTAACTTTTTTTAAAAAATATTTTTTACATCTGATTTTATTTATCAACACAAAGAAATACATTTTAGCCATAAAATTACTGATGTTTCTCCCTTCATTTCGATAATAAAAATATATATTAAAAACTAAGGCATTACAACTATTTGAGGGAAAAAAGACATAAAATCCTTATTACTATAGCAATAATATGATATAAACTATACCATTTATTAATCAAAATATTCAATCTAAAGACAGCTTTGTCCCCATTTATTTTGGGTCTTTATTTTTCGACCTCTTTTTGTAACTGAAAAAAATGCCTCACCTGGAACGCTTGGTACTCAATTCCGAAACAAACCGCTCCGTGCCAAACAAGCATAAATTATGCTTCATCAATAAAAAGGCTATTAAGAAAAATAAAAATAAAAAGGCTATCGTTTTTGTTGCCAAACAGGTCTGGTCCCTGCAAGTGGGAGGATTTATATCCTTGAACAAGCATTAAAGCACAAACAACTCAGTAAATCGACAGGAAAAATAAGATAAATAATACATCACTCAATATGTTCCAAAAAGATACAAAAGTACAATCTTGAGGCCGATATCAGAGCTCAAACAGCATAAGAAATCAAGGACAACCTCAACTCGAGAATAAGATCAATAATACATCACTAAGATATTTCAAATGGATACAGCATCAATCTCTGACATTGTCAGGCCCCTCTGTTAGCTTGGTTTTTCAATAATTCAATTGTTCTGGGATCAGGGTGCGGTTCTATACGACATTAGGATTTCCTGCCTAAAATATTCACATTCCGCGGTTCATGAAATGACTACCATTGCTCAACGTTAGTACACATTTTCTTCTAACTGGGGTATATCTTGTTGATGGATCAAGTTCCCTAGAGGATACAATGAATCATGTTAAACTTCTTGCAACATGATAAATATACAGAATCGTTACCATGGAAGCCTATGTAATCACACGTCATCTAGTTATCATCTTCCAGTGGGTATGTCAACCGCCATCTCAGATGGCTATTTCTGCTTCTGTTTTGATACAAAACCTGCCAACCACACATGCCATACACCAGATATGTTACAAGGACTGGGCTTATATATGTAACATAGTATAAAAGGGAAGTTTAACTATAATTGTTGCACTAGGGAGTAACATCCAACGGAATTGAATGCTTTAGTAATAGAACATTCTAGGCAGTTAAAATACTTGTTAATTTACAGAAGAAAAAAAATGTTATCATGAGCGAGATGGCAAAATGTCGACAATTATTTCAATTAGTCAAGGTTCAACAGTACTGCTCCATTCTAAGATGATCGTGCCATCTGGTTGTTTTGATTAATGGAAGGGCCCGAGTCACCCAATTCCATAGTCAAAGGTGGCACAAGAGAATCATTTCCAGCTCATCTTATTGGTCAAAAGTGAAAGTTTGTAGAACATCAAGTACAAACACTATGTATGTTGGTGTTCCATTAGTGATCCTGTCCCGGGTAAGGATACCAATATCACCCTTTAAAAGATTCATTCAGTGCTCACTGAAAAAAAAAATATTCAGCAAATTGATTTAATTTAGAGGAGCAAATCACCGCTTTAGCTAAACAATATCAAATCATAAATTTGATGAAGCTACCTTAATGGAAGCATTTTGATACAGTATACCAACTTGGTACAAAATTTCCAGCCCTTTACTATAAGCATTGATATCATCGCTCAAGGTAATAAACATAATTTTTTAAGGACTCTAGATATGAACTCAATTAGCTTCACGTTAATCATTCTTCAATTCCTCTAGGCATCCTAGTTCCCAAAGAAAATACAATTTAAACCTATATATAAGAGAACTTCAAAATAATTAGTTTTAGCTGGAAGACTGCAAAACCAGAATAACAGCAGCAATTTGCAATTTTGAGATAAAATTATAATGGTTACTCACAACTTTTTGATCATCTCCACCTGTGCATAAATATTCCCCATTTGGTGATACATCAACCTGTAGGTTCCCATTAAAGGATTAAAACTAAGTAACACAACATATTCTTGGGGGAGACCTGTCAGTGAAGCACCAACACATGCATTACTGCAAGGACAAGGTACTTACTGTATTAGTGCATCTGCTATGGCTTGCAATATGTCTGATGCATGGCTGACCTAGTGTGACATCCCACATTGCAATGCTAGACAAGCAAAACCAACCACGGTCATATTATTATTATAATTAACAAAAAGAATAAAATTAAACTGAAAAATGCATGTACCTTCCATCACCACTCACTGTTGCTAATACAGGCTCCTCATGAAGCCACCGTGCATCATTTACACCTTGATCACCCTTGTCAACATGGCTGCAAGAAATTAGTTATGGCTATGGCTCTAATGCAACATATTCTCAAGGCCCTCATGAACAGTCATTTAAGAATCAAGATACACTTTCTTAACCTTTCCTACCGTAGATGACGTATTTGTCCCTACTACAAAAAGACTTTCAGTTTTTATGGCTCTTTTAGATTGAACAAATTTAAGACAGGAATAGAGGCATGTGTGTAATATTACATTAAATCATTACAAAGTTGTAAAGATGGTATGTCAAACTTTCAACAAGTTAGGACGGTTGAAACATGTTAAGAATCAAGGAAAAAACTGATTCTTTAGCTATTGTAATTTGAATCACTAATACCATGATCATCATAGGACTCAGTTATTAACAAAAGTAACAAGCAACGAAATACCATTATCCAATATTGAATCATACAAGTTCACTTACAAGAAAAAAAGAGGAAAGAAAAATCATTGCCAAGATTCTCACCCAGGAAGTTGGCCAGCATGCTCTGCAGTAGGCATTTGCTCACCATGACTCAAACAATGCAAAGGTCTAAAGAAACGCATATCATTGTTTTCACAAGAATATTCTGGAGAAATCTTCCTGTGGTTCGTTGGCAAAAACCTTGTATCCCAGACCAGTGTGTTATTTGATGTATTGGAGGCAGCAAAATAGGTGCCACAAGTGCTGAATGAAACTGATGTCACCTGTTGAAGATGCCAAAGAAAATAGTTGCAGCAATGGACAAGGTTCACAGATCATTGAGAGAAAAAAGAAACACATTAAACTATTTGATGAGGAAACCAACAAGAATAACGAGAAATCGGGCTAGAAGATGAGAAGGATTGATAGAGGAACAATTAGGGTTTACGAGAAAACCACAAAAATCTGTAATTTTAATAAAAGATAGAAGATTGACGACTGAAAATCCTGTTTGCAGCCTTAAATACTAAGGTTACAAGGATTTAAAACTCATAATTAATCTCCACCTTTGATTAACTCATGACCGTTACCCCAACAGGCAGCCGCCCGAGCAGCCATTGGCCACCAATCTGCTCCTAGATGGTAGCGTCGCAGGAGCCAAGCTTTGACTCCTGGAAAAGAGCCACATCTGCCCCCCCCCCCCCCCCCCCCCCCCCCCCAGCACCGGATGTAGTTGCCAAGGGATTGGTGACGCCCCGAATCCCCCAGGCCACGAACATTCCAGTAGAGGATGTTCATGGATTAAGAGGTTGCTTCCCCGCTGAAATCTGGCCTGATCGAGTATTCAACACCCACGACGTCGGGTTCCTGCTTGCCCACAAGCCTGTGCCATGACTTCCCAGTTTAGTGGCGTCGCACTTCCAAACCGCAGCATGAACACAGGGGCTGCTGGTTACAACCATAGCACGTGAGTGCTGTTCATGTTCTTCGTCGCTGCTGGCAACTTTCAACTGTTCATCACTCTGAAGGGCCAGGGTCGCCTCAGGTTATGCCTCTCCAGCTTTTGAAAGTTGGGCAACAGAGGTATTGTTCCCCTGAGTCACACAGTAAGGAAGGGGGAGGGAAGTTGGCGCGTCATCAAGGCGTGTTTGTGGGTCACGTGACCCAAGAAGCTTAAGCACGCACATGGGGATCAACAGCAGACGGCTGCATGACTTCATCTCGCACATCACAGGTTATGGGGAGTGGTGCAGAATCCGCTGAGATTGTACCGTTGCTGCACTGGTGCTTCGTTCCCAACAATCGCATGCCAAATGGCTGTGGCAGGAGGCGTACGCATCGGTTGTGGAGCAGCGCCACCAGAATCAGCACGCAGGCCATCAGCCGAGGATTCCTGGATGGGCTGTTGGACATGTGTCAGTGGGAGCTGACACAGGCGCAGCTCTCAGCGTATCGCCGGTGGCGGCCGACAGCCGGAGCCAGCCACGACCTCCACCCATGAGCGCCTCGGAGAAGCAACCTCCAACTCACACACCGATATGGTGTATGTCCGGTCCTCAGCACTGAGTTCAACGAAGGCGGTAATATGCACCTGAAGGTTGAGCTTAACAGGTGTGTCAGAAGAAAAAGAAGCATTTGATCAAGTTACTAAAGATTTTAGGGCAGGCACTTTAGGAATGCCACTGTTGACGCTTAATCTCATAGGTCTGACCAAATTGTCAGATTTCTAGCTCTGAACAATGTAGACCAGATACAACTCCACAAATAGCTGCTGCAATTCCCTCCATATATACAAGATTACAGATAAAGTACAAATTTAGGTGTGTTTGGTTGAGGCAATAAATAAGGATAAAAGCTTATCCCTGCCCAAGCTCTGAAACTTATTCTCAAATTTGAAAAGGGCAGTTTCATCATTAAAAGCTATCTGCAGTTAAAGGTTACACCTGGGGGAGGCCAAATTAATCTTTTACCAATCTCGAACATAAACATTAAAAAATAATAATAAATAATAGAGCAAATTTGAACAAATAAAAATTTTATTAAAAAAACAATATTCCATATTTGTTAAAATAAATATCTAATAAAAACTATGTATTTAGGATTGGCAATTTTAACAAATCAAATAACAAAACCATGTGAAATTCATGATTGTGCAAAGAAATTGAATGAGTAACAACTCCTGCTTGTGCAAAGATTCTTTTAGGCTTTGTTTGTATAACATGTCATTAAAGGGAATGAAGGAAAATGAGAGGGAAGGGAAAAGGGGGGAAGGGAAGAGAAGTAAATGAGGAAAAAGATTTTAACCTTGTTTGGATGGAGGTAAATGAGAGGGAAAACTTTTAGTATTAATTTTTAAGACAATTATGCCCTTTTAAATAATACAACAAACAACAACAACAAAGCCTTATTCCACTAGGTGGGGTCGGCTACATGGATCATACGACGCCATATTCGTTGATCCATGTTCATAAGATTCGACAGGATTTTATGCTGGCTGTCGGGGCCTAACACAACCCTCCTCCTTTATCCGGGCTTGGGACCGGCTATAAAATATAGGCGGAGTTGCCCTTTTAAATAATAATAAAGGATATTTCATTTTAGGACATTTAAGACATTTCACTTAATAAAACTTTTAATACTTCTTTCCCCTCTCTTACCCCCCAAATTGGGGTTGAACATGTTGACTTCACGTGAAGGAAATTGAGGGAGAAATATTTACCCAAACTAAGTAAAAAAAATATTTACCTTCTCTTCCCCCTCATTTCCTCTCTTTCTCCCCAATCCAAACAGGGGCTTAAGGGAAAAAAATTCAGGCATGTAAACAATATTGGGGGCATGCAAAGGATTTGAAACAAGTAATCAGAATTCAGACATGCATGAACCAAATAGAATATTTCTTATTATGATCAAAGAATATCAAGTCAAAATCAAATACCTCATATCCAGACCCCACTGACAGATAATTCAATGCACTGCAAGTTCGGATGTCAAACAAGCCAAGGGTGCCATCTCCAGAACCTTTATATGAAAGAATAGAACACAACATGAACTCTACTAAGTCCAACAATGTCAAAGCAATAGAAACTTGATAGCTTTTAGTACAATAATACACCTGTAATTATCATGTTGCGAGATGGATGGATGTCCAAAGAAGAAATGTACTGCAAAGTAAAATTCCATCAGCATAATTTCGTATATAAAACATTGTAGTTTCTAAGTGATAAGAACATACAGAATCATGAGCAGGGAAAGCAAAATAAGAGCTCGGAGTTTCGATATGCCATAATTGCAAAACAGCAGGATCATCAAATTCACAATCACTTCCGCAAACCAGTGTGTTTTCACTGCAGAACTTCATTGCCACAATAGATGGATTCATCTGGTCTTTTTTTCTGCATTTTGACAAAATATAGAAATAGCTTACAGAAGTGGGGATTATGATATGATTCTTTATAAAACAAAGAAAGAAATGTGACTCAAACTATAAAATGACATTAATTGTACCAGTCAGTATGATGTGCTTCAGAAAATGTTATCAGCCAGTATGTAACAGAAACAAAACAGTTGTGGTGATGGGTTTCACACCACAAAAAATCATGAGATAAGCTACACAGGTATGTAACTCTTACCCAACTGAGACCCTTCCCTTGTTGAAAGTACTTTGACAATCTCACTCCATCTTGTTTTTCTTTATCATGATAATAAGAGAAGAAACTCCTTTTTCTCCTCAATAAAAAAAGAGAGAAGAAACTCTGCCCTAGACTTAATCCAGACAAGATCAACAGAAGGAAATAGTTCATTAAAAACAGAGCGCCCAAAGAACAGGTGTCAGGAGTCCTAAATAGTGTGAAAGCCCACAATGCAACCGTTATGCAAAGTATATATCGGATGGAAGGGCATTGATCAGGGGGTGATATAATTGACACGCTCCATGACCTAACTCCATACCATTATGTGTCAGCATAAAGACATGCATTACACACTGCCGGTCTATATCAGGTGTTCTGAGAAGTTTTGCTAGACAGATCTGTTTCACTGAATCACTTACAGTCACGAGAGGGAAAAGCAGGAATAATCCATCCCATATCTCCCATCTTATGTTCTTAAAAATAATGGCAATCTCCCTCTACTAACAGTATCAGTGATAAAGCAAAACCATCAACACAATGTTAGTTTTTTTATAGGAACCTACTTCCAAGTATTAATATGAATACCTTATGTTTCTAATTAGGATTAGTTTCTTATTTCCTAGTTAGATTATAACTTCTTTTGCTTTTATTTCCACTTTGACTAGGACTTGTTTGGGTTTACCATATAAATAGGGACCCTTGGAACCTTTTTTATTATGCATATGAAAATGCAATCTTCTTTTGATAATTGTTCAGCATCTCCTGTGTATATGGTCCCAAATGATTGGGGGCGAGGATGCTGGAGCAGAAGTGTTTAGAGACTTCATTTGGTCAATTTTTCGGCCCCCAACTGCAGATTCATGTGGAGGAGCACAGCCACACCATCAGCCAAGGATCGACCGCTTCCTCAGATCTTTGGAGCTAGCAGAAGCTCGTCAATTGGCGGATATTCAGGCTCTTGACCGACCGTTCTCGGACCACACTCCCCTCGTGTGGCGGTCCAACGACGGTCAAGTGTAGCACTCTCTCTTCGGCTTCGAGCGATCGTGGCCCTTGGAGGATGGTTTCCGCCAGCCGGTGGCGGAGCAGTGGCAGCCTCAAGCCCAGCTGCTAGGACCTTGACGGCTCGCCTGGACAGTTTGCGGTCCTTTCTCTATCAGCACAGACAACAGATTCGGGAGGATCGAGCACAACGTTGGACGGAGGCCTTAGGGGTGGTTGCTCGGATGGACTGTCTTGAGGACTCCCGTCATTTCACAGACACAGAGATAGCCGAGCGCCGACGTGCTTAGGAGACCATCCAGCTAGAGGATCGAATAATGGAGACCCATTAGAGGCAACGCTCCCGACAGACCGAGCTTTAGGAGGGAGATGCCAACACTCGATTCTTCCACTTATATGCTAGTTCTCATCCGAGGACTAACAGGATTGAGCAAATTGAGGTACAGGGCAAATCACTAGGCACCATCACATCGGAGCGGCCATCACCTCATACTTCTGCGCATCCTACCGGCAACAGACATTCGGCCCTTGGCGGCGGGCCCCCGGGGATATTCCCCGACTTACTAATGCAGGCTATCACTGAGGACGAGATCACCGAGGCCCTCTGGGACCTCAATTGCAAGGGCGCCCCGAGTCCAGACGAATTCCCAGTGTTTTTCAACAGGGAGTTCTGGCCCGTGGTGCGAGAGGATGTCCTGGAGGTTATTCTGCAGTTGACCGCTAGGAACTGCTGCTTCGAGCGCCTCAACCGGTTCCTGCTATTCATGTTGCCGAAGAGCACACCGGCGGAGCGTGTGGAGGACTTTAGACCGATTGCCTTATCCAATGCCATCTATCTCTTGGTGGCTCGGGTTTGACGAACCGGCTCCGGGAGGTGCTTCCGGAGCTCATCCACCCTGCACAGTCAACCTTCATCTAGGGCCAGTCCATTATGGATAGTTACACCATCGCATCAGATATTCTTGCTCGATGGAGTACTTGCTGCCAGGCCTCCTTATGGAAGGTTGACTTCTCCAATGTATGATATGATCTCATGGTCTTTTCTTTAGCATTCGCTGCAGGTCAGATCTCATGAATCACCTCAGCTTCATTCTCGATCTTGGTCAACGGGGTGCGGTCGGGAGAGTGGGTGCAGCCTCAGCGGGGAGTCTGCCAAGGCTGTCCCTTGGTGTCTATGCTATTTGTTCTGGCAATTGATGCCCTAGCCAGATGCACCCAAGCCTCTTCAGTGGATTCGCCGGGAGCCTCGTCCTTCTCCTACAGTATGCGGACGACACCGTGTTCTTCATCGAGGGCTCAGAGCAAGCGGCTCGACGAGTGACCATTCTTGTCGAGTTATTCGGTGTGACGACCGGCCTCCAGATCAACCATGCCAAATTTTCTTTCATCTCTTTTGTCATGGTTCCCGAGGAGGCAGCCCGATGTGCAACCTAGCTTCACACTCCGATCAGAACCCTACCGATCATTTACTTGGGTCTCCCGCTCTCGGACCACCACATTATCTCCAGATGGTGGACCCCAATCATTGAGCGTATGGAGTGGCGACTTCATGGCTGGAGTTTGCGTTTGCAATCACGTGGCGGCACTCGTTCTACTTCGCTCCGTCCAGTCGGCACTCCCGACATACTACATGACGGTCCTCCCAATGCCAGCTCAGGTTCTCAAGTGCTTGGATTCTTTGAGGAGCAGGTTTTTCTGGCAGGGTTGTACCCCAGACCATCGAGGAGTCCACTTGGTTGCTTGGTGCAGTCCCAATAGGATTACAATCCATCAGTCCACTTGATATACATTAAACATTCTTTTGGATCTCAAATCAAATTAAAATCCCTAATCTCAATCTAATTACAATCCATACTCCCAATAGGATTTAATTTTTCTTTTCCCTTTCCCATTCTAATCATACTTTTAATCCTACTTAAATTCTAATTCCTTCTCCAAAAAGGATTAGTCTTTTCTTCTATTCATATTCCTTTTCTAATTATATTTGTGTTCCTTCTCAAATTCTCCCTCAATCTTCTTTGTAGAAAATTACTTTATTGCCCTAAATCATGGGGTGTTATAGTCCCTATTTATAGGGTAAACCCGTAACAATCCTTATTTATAGGGTAAACCCATAATAGTCCTAAATGTTAAACTAAATAAAAAAAAGAAAACAATAAAAGGAAATCCTAATAATGATATAATATTTAATATTAATAATATTATGATTAGGATCTTTTTTTGAAACAATTATGATTAGGATCTTATCGACCCTCAATACAAATATTGTATTGTCAGAATATTATAGAAGGGGAATCGACATGGATTGGTGCACCAGGGCGGAGAACCCAGATATTATACCAGTTCTACACAAAGAAAACTACACAACCGCAATGAAGGGGCAACTCTGTATCGCCTCCTTTGTGGTCAAATGCATCCATCAACCAGCCATTGATAAGAAGCGAGGATATAGACCAACTATAGATAGATGACTGGTCAACTATGCAACTTTCAACACATTTCTTCTGTCCTATTGGTAGACTAAAATATAGATAGATGATTGGTCAGCTACATAGTCTCTTTTCAAAAAAGGACCCAATTCACGCAATTGTACCATACACAACATAAGAATATGGCTATGGCTTAATGTGGCTATGTATTGCTGATTGATAAGGCCAATATATCACTAGGGTGAAACATCCTTCATGCAGAGACCACATGTCATCAATCCAGTACAACCCACTGATACAACTCTTCCTGCCAATGCAAAACATTGATTATCATTGTCATTTTTTAAAAACATATTCACATTCTTCTAAATATACAAAATCTGGTCTGCATGTTCTTCTCTCATCCTTTCATCCCAAGGGCATTTAGGGACAAACCAATAGTTCTCTTAAAACACATGTATACTTGTTAGAATATCAGAAAAAAGAAAATTACACTTTTAAGGCACAGACAAAATGAGTCCACAAATCTCATATAGCTTTCAGTAGTTCCAAGAAGCAATAAACACAAGTGGTAACAATCAAATCGTTGACTGGAAATTAAAAAAAAAAGCAAATATGGATTAGAAATGGCAAGCTAAAGAAAAAAAATCGAACAAAAGAGCAGCTTGAATAAAGAATCAGCATAAATCATTAAAGTAGTTTACCTTAAGTTCAAATTTAAATCGGCAGTAAGTTCACCTCTCAGCACATTCCACAAGAGAAGCTTTCCATCTCCTTTTCCGCTACTTGTCACCACAAGACCTAGACCACTAGCACAACATTAGTTACACCAAAGCACATGAGAAAATAAGTTACAAACATATTAAATCGATATAACTAAAAAAATATTAAACATGTGATGAGAAAAGGGTAAAGAATGTCACCATCCCAATCCCATACTATCAGGTTTTACTGGCACAGTTAGAAACCAGACAGTACAAACCTTGTTTTAGTGAAACACCCTAGCAAGATATGGACATTGTTTGTCATTTTTTTCAGGATGTTGTCATTAAACACCTTTATCATTACTGCCAAGGGATTCAACTTCCCTCTGCAGGAGACATATTATTACTCCCTAAATACCACGAGAGAAATCCAAATGGCAGTGACAGTAATCTAAAACACATAAGTGATATGGATTAGAGTCTGAAAAAGCTGTCACTGAGTTGAAGCGTTCCTTTGACAATCTATCCCATGGTTGTTAAACTCAATAATCAATTCTTAAAATCTTATGAGCTTTTTTTTTTTGAAGAAGAAAAAGGATGACCACCAGGGGTGTGGTTGTCATCCAAATGTATATAACTATGGAATGGGAAACTTTTACAAGTGTAGGCTCATAAAGGGAGAGCATCAACAAAAAGAAAATATCTCGTTCAGCCACAACCCCGATCCCCCAAAAAGATGTTGAGTACAAAGGATTCACCAGGCCTCTCTCCCCAATCACAAAACAAAGAAGTACAAGTTCACCAGGCCTCACTCCCCACGCACAAAACAAAAGAATACCACAAGATTCACCAAGCCATTCTCCCCATCCAAAAGTGATCACCAATGGCGTCCTCCATCTCGATCACTGTTGTGCTGAACGTTGAAATGGTCGCCGCACATCCATCAAGTCACTTATGAAAATGCTCTTCCGGTGATGAGGAATCCCTGGAGACCCAAAAAATCGTTGGGCGCTCCGTCCACTCAACCTCCACCCTCCATGGGTATAGCATCCCCATGCTAAGAGGCCTCTCCTCTTTCCCGGGGGCGCCGACGTGTGTGGCGGAAGCCGGCAGCCTCCGCAACTAGGCGAATCTCCTCATCCGACCACCCAGCATGGAGGCACACCCCATCGTTCCTGTCCTCAGTAGCCAGCGGGTCAGGCGGCGCACCCCCATCCACGGGCAGCTGGGGCAGCGGCATCGATGGCTGTATGGACAGCTGTTGACTCACGGACTGCAGCAGCGATGAAGAATGCATGGGCGACTGCTGTCCCTTTGATGGTAGCGATGCCAGACGTTTCTTGTGGCTGCTCCTAGGGTGGGTGAGCATGCGCTGTAGGGGCCGGTGCAAAGCCACACCTCTTGCTAGTGCCCTCCGGCGGGTACAACGGAGGCAGGTAATTGCCGCACCGCGCCTAGACACCTCATCTGCCCTGTGAACTCCATCAGCGCCAACGTCGGCGTCCGGCGGAACTGACCCGGTCTGTGATGCCCCTTCCACAGGTTGCTGGTGCGGCGACAATGATGGCTGCTGATCCGCTGGTGGTGGCGGCGTGACTGACTGTGCAACCTTACGGCGCTGGTAGCAGAGGGGGGAAGCTGTGACTGCATCACCGGTGGGTGTGGCCGTTAGGGAGATGACCACTGGGATGCCTGTGAGCACTGGTGGTGAGAATCGTAGTGAGGCTGAAGATGTCTGGCCAAGGTCGGGGGATTGAGGCGAAACTGACTGAGAGGGAAGTGTGGCGACCTGAAGTAGCTTCGGTGGTGTCCGGTCATCAGCGTGGCTGGAATTCACCACGCATGACGGCGGGAGTGTGGGGGCGGTCACTGCATGTCTGATGTGGTGTGGCTGCTGTAGTGGAGGGGAAATTGCAAGCATGGTGGAGATGGCCGGGAAGGGAGTGTATGGTGGAGCAGTGATGATGGGTTGTTGCAGGTTGGGCAGTTGTGGCTCGTACTGATCAGGTTGTGCGTTGGGTTCACAGGTTTGGAAAGCTGGGTTCGCGAGGTGTTGGTCTTCAACGCTATCACGTGCCATTAGCACCTGCTATGTTTGACCAAGCTTTGACCGGACTGCTGACAATTGAGGCAACGACGGCGGGCGACCGGCGAGCACCTCTGCCCATGAAGCAAACCCCTCCGAGTACCGCACCTGGATGATGAAGTTATCGGCGCCTACGCTGAGAAACAGTTATGCCGGGAGGCTGATTCCTGGGCACAGGTCAACCTCCGCGGAGGTGATGGACAGATCCGGCGAACCCAGTGCCGGAAGGGCGATGGAGATGGGGTTTCCCAGTTGTTGCACCACTGCCTGGGCGATCTCCGGCCGCTGGAGATGGAGAGGCAGCCCCTGAATGTCCACAGACCGGCGGATCCCCTGTGGCGCCCTTGCTGCACCATCTTCTGCTTTCCAGGAGCGCTATCGGACCATGGTGCTCGGCGACACAGCGGTTGGAGTCGCCAGGAGATGGTCGCGTTGCTGTGCAGCCCCAGGGATGAGCGGCCACAGGAAGGAGGAGATTCGGCTGATTCCTGGGCACAGGTCAACCTCCGCGGAGGTGATGGACAGATCCGGTGAACCCAGTGCCGGAAGGGCGATGGAGATGGGATTTCCCAGTTGTTGCACCACTGCCTGGGCGATCTCCGGCCGCTGGAGATGCCCCTGAATGTCCACAGACCGGCGGATCCCCTGTGGCGCCCTTGCTGCACCATCTTCTGCTTTCCAGGAGCGCCATCGGACCATGGTGCTCGGCGACACAGCGGTTGGAGTCGCCAGGAGATGGTCGCGTTGCTGTGCAGCCCCAGGGATGAGCGGCCACAGGAAGGAGGAGATTCGGCTAAGATGAAACGGAGGCGAGACGCCAACTCCGGCGATAACCGCCGAGCGAAGAGCTGCCGACTCCGGGGGGACGCCACTGATCTCTCCGACGACGCAGTTGCTAAGGATATCTACCCCTCGTTGGATCTCCGGTGACCAAGGTAAGGTAATGGTGGTCACCGCAACCTGGATTGCAGAGGAAGGGGGAGGTTCGCAGAACCGGCAACCGCTCGCATCAACGGAGGTTTAGGGCAGTGCGACTGCCGGTGGCCCTCGCCCCTGCATCGGAAGCATCTAAGAGGGCTGGAACAGTCTCGGGCGTAGTGACCACCGTCCAGGCACCTGAAGCAATGAGAAGGCGATTGTTGGTGGTGGGGGCGGTTTTCACGGGCTCGAGTGAAGGTGGTCCAACCATTAGTCAAATGTATAGGGCGGCGCCGCATCTGGTCACGTGGGAGGGTGACACCGGAGGCAGATGGTGGCACCGCCGGACTGCAAGTGTTTTCTAGGGAAGGAGCCCCGGACGATGTGGTCAAGCGGCAGGATGCCCTAGTCCACAGCTTCAGTGCTCACAGGAGAAAACAGGCCGCAAAAAAAAGAGAGAGGAAGAGAATGAGAGAAAGAAAGCCGAAAATCGTCGATGGCGCCGCCGGCGGGGGTCGCCGGAGACGATAGTGGCACCGCCGGATGGAGTCGCCGGCAATGGCGGTGGCATCACCAGGGAGAAGCCCCCAGCGATATGGAAGTTGGATGAAGGAGGGGAAGGGAGAGGCCGCCGGAGTGCAGTTGGTGATGCGGCAGCAGGAGGCGACGAAGCCGAAACAGGGGAGAAAAAACCGCAGAGAGAGGAAGAAAACGAAGTTCGTCGGATGCGCCGCCAACAGGGTCGCCGGAGACAGGCAGAGGTTGCCGGCGAAGGCACCGCCGGTGACGTGCAGGATGCCCTAGGCGATTGAATGCCCGAGTCCGCCGCTCTCGTGCTCACAGGGGAAAAGCAGGCGAACGAGCAAAGAACGCGTCGCCGGCGGGGGTCGCCGGAGACGGTGGTGGCACCGCCGACGGGGGTCGCCGGCAATGGTGGTGGCACCGCCGGGGAGAAGCCCCCGGCGATGTAAGGGCTGGCTGCCAGCAAAATGAGTCAAAACAACTCTTATATGACTTAAATACTAAGTTCTACTCGAAAATTGATTTTAAATCATGTAAATTTTTGTACTCTTATAGAGCTTATACAAGTTTGTATGGTTTATACAAGTACGTATGTCTCTTCATTTTGTATAAAGAAATATACAAAACACTTGTTGTTTAATAACCTATTAGTGGTTCAGGGTGCAAACTCTAACCAGAATACATGTGATTTCGTGAAACATGGATAAGAAATGAACTTGAAGTGAGACAAGAAAGAAGGAACTCAAACTGGTAACTGCATGAAGTGTTAAGCTAGTACACGACATATATAGTAAATCCAGATCTTTTACATCTGTAGTAATCTAGTTAACCAAGCATAGGTTAAAGTCCACAATCATATATCATATTTGGGTGCATTTTTTATTTTCTGTAATTTTCATCTATTTCAAGGTAATCGTCTGCACCTCAATACACAAGTTTAAATTATAGTAGGTTAGTTAGTAGGATCGTGTATCACGGACGCCAGAAGCTAGTCGCCCTTGGATTCAATTCCTACAATCATCGACTTGGCAGGCGTTTTACTTTTTACCTCACTCTCAATCATCGTGTTAATAGCCCTACATACTGGGCCCTGAGTGAGTACCCAAAAAAATTACAACTGGTGATATCTAAAGCATCTCTAGATAAGAATAAAATATCTCAGATAGAAGGAACTTGCCAAATGACATGATATCATGATAGCTAAACATTAGAAAACAGGGATAATTTAACTAGTGCAAAACTACACAATGCAATTTTATGCTAGGACGATCACATACAGGATTGCCAGTGATTGACAGTCATAGTATTAATCTTTTCATTGTGTCCAACTGATCCATGATCATTACCGGAGGACCCCAAGGTATAAAGGCAAGAACCAGTTGTGCAGTCCCAAACCTGATTCCCAGTTCGACAACAACAAAATTAAGGGGGCAAAATCAACAGCAGAAAGAAAAGAAATATATAATGGGTTGAGATTGTTACAAATTAACCTTTAACAAGTTAGAACCGCATGAAACTATGCTGGCACCCCTGGCTGCAAATTCAACAGCCTGGATCTATCAAATAACAAAACCCATAGAAAAAAAAAGTCTAACCAACATTAGGATCACAGTTCTTTCTCAAAAAACATTAAGATCACAGTTGTTAACAATATGTTTTCACACACTATAAAATTTGATACGAAAATGTCCTCAGAAATCTGATGAATTTGAAAAACATTATTAACATAGATCTTTTTTGAGAAAGTAACATGTGTTAACAACTGTGATCTTAACATGTGGAGACAATTCATTGAGAAAAAATGTATGGGAGAGTGATAAATGTTCAATATAATAGAAAAACTTGGCCTCATCCACTAAATCTTTATAAGATGATTTTGGCGAATCAGAGATACCAAGACTATCAACAGCATAACTGTGAAGTTTGAGACACCCTGCATAAGTTTTATCTCATATGAAAATGCAACATGTATAGTCATAGTCAAAAGTCAGGACATCAAATATGGTCAGGGATTCTACACTTATCCTTAAGTGGGCAACATTGCTTTGGTCTGGAAATAATATTCTCATTATTCCAACAACATACTCTTGCAGCATTTCTAAAGGGAAAAGGGCACCCTGTGCTAAGCATTCTGCGGCTAACAGGGGAAGGGGAAGTAGTCACATTTATTTTTTTTTTGAGAAGTAGCCACATTTCTGTGGCGGGAAAGATTGATCTGAGCTTCTGAAGAAAGAAGAAAAACTAAAGTCATTATGGAAAGAGATGTGTTAAAGGAATGGGCACAATAATGGAAAGGATGACATCACGACAGCAATCAGCATACTTATACTGAGTACTACTTCCATTCAAATCAAAGATATATAATATTTGCCTAATTAGTCTAGCTAACAAAGAATCTGGAAACTATGGAATGCTTGGATGGCAACAAAACATGCACTAAGTGTGTACATCCATGTCGGCCAATGCAACATTTTCATTTTCCTAACTTTCACAGTGATGTTCAAAAGATCCAATTTCTGCAAAGTTTGAGTCCACAATAAAAGGTAACAGTGGTACCAACAACTCATTTACAGACAGCAATAAGTGCAGAAAAAACATATGGAGCTAAACAATGAAATACTTTACCTTTGAGTTATGACCAACTAGTGGAACTGCTCTCCCAGAAAGAAGGTTATAAAGTAGTAGCTCATTAGGAGCCTGTCATGCAAGTAAACCTTATTAAAAAATTTAGCTCTTTGATTCAGATGACATTCTGAAAATTAAAACTGATGTCCCATAATAGTATATAAAAAAAGAAGACATGAACAGAATGATAGTCAAATGCAACTTCGTAAGGGATGACTACCCAAACTCAGTAGTCATCCTTCCTTTCGTAAAAATATAAATAATAATACACAATTTAAAACTTGTGCCCCGTTCAACTTGTAAAAGGCAGCTCTAAGCACCACTGACCTCATTAGAACTGCAAACTAATTGTGGAAGCCCTTCAGGGTGAAATCTTACATCAAGGACTTTCTGGACACCTTGCTGGAAACAAAATGTCGAAATAAACTTGACAGAGATTCTAAAGATTGAAGAAAAAAGCAAGTTTAAGAGAACTCCAAATTAAAAGCAAATTTAGAAATCATTAAGAACAAGGACGCGATTAAAAGAGGGAGAGGGAGGCCAAGGCGGACACTTGGCGAACTAATAGAGCAAGATCTATTGGTGAATAATATACCGAAAGGTTTGGTTACTAATAGAGCGGAATGGCGTCGTATGATCCATGTAGCCGACCTCACCTAGTGGGATAAGGCTTTGTTGTTGTTGTTGTAAGGACAAGGACGAAAAACAATTTAAAAAGGACAAGCATGTATAGTCAACATCATTGGAGATGATGAACTTCTCTTAAAAGATTAAATAAAAGAAGATAAGCAGTACGAATGATAAGCAAAGAGAATTCTCAGATAACATCAGTTACTTCCATAACATACAACTTTATTTGTCTTTAATACCAAGACGGTTTTTAAAAGATGTCAAAGATATTTTTCAACTCCATGACAGTTCAGTAACGTGAACTTGCCAAAGAGAAAAGTAAAGGCTTCACCAAAATATGTGTACCAACTACCATTGACTACACTGAAACCTTCATTATGAAGATGCATACAGATATAGCTCTAGTGATGATTCTTGCTAAAAGATGTTCATAAATATTAGGAGTCACAGATGAATGAAATGTTGGCTAGGGATAGATGGATTTGGAAGCATAATGGGAAGTGCTAATTACGCACAAAAGCATGACATTGTAATACAGAAAAAGAACTGATAAATTGCCTTATGCTAGAATACAAACTCAAAACTTAAATAGAATATGAATTCAAAATTTCAGGAAATGGAAGGAAAGAGAAAGAAAAGGACATGACAAAAGAAAAAGACACAGCAGAATTTATTTCATGTCGCGACGGGGCATTAAAAATGCATGAAATATTTTTTGGGGAGGAGCGAATGAAACTATAATTCAGATGTAAAGCTTACCATTGGAAAAATGTTGGAATTCACAATAATAACAGCAAAGAATTCGAACGAAAAGGAAAAAGGAATCACATAATATTGAAGTCTAGATTAACACAAGATAAAACTGCCTGTGATCTACAAACAACTTTGGAAGCAGTAGCACCTCGAGTCAAGAGAAGCTAGAGCATGAGGCTTCCAATTTTTACCACAGGAAATCAAATAATAAAGGCAACACAAACACGACTTATTTTTTCACGTTAGTACAAACCCAACTCAACAGTTTTGTCGCTCCTCTTAAGAGATCACGGATTGAAGTCTGGAAACAATCTCTCCATTAAAGTAGGGGAAAGGTTTCACATACGTGTGCCTACCCAAACATTACCAGCAAGCCTGATTGAGCTTAGCATGAAAATTTTGTCATTCTTCTTTACAAACACAACTTTCATGTAGCAAATCAAATTATTATCATCTAATGTCGCATACAGACGAACCAATTCACTATCTACTTTATTTTAAAAAAAATGAGAACCAATAAATACCCTGCCATTAGGTAGACCAGTAGCCACATTTGATGTATAGGAACACCATGTAGGATTCCAGGACAAGTAGCTTCTTCGAGTCAGGTAAACAGCAGGGCCTTCAAATTGATTTTCAACTGATCTCCATCCTATTCAAGCGCACAATAATTCAAATAAAATGATTTGCACATTTCCTTATATAAAGCAGCATTTATAACTCAAAAACGCTTGAAGACTCAACATGCTAGGTAAAATCTTTGCATATGAACAGCAAATCCAGTGAATGACAATTACACAATGTTGCACACGCATATAGTATTCAGATTAATTTGAGAAAAATAAAAGAAATGTGCCTTGAAGAAATGGAACCCATCGTTCCTGATTCTTTCCTGCATAACCACCTTGATAACAGGATGAACGCCAGCTGAAACCTTTTTCTCGCCCTTGCATATATGTCACAATATTCTTTCTTGGGGGATTTTGTAAAAATGAATGTGAATCTCCTTTCCAAATGTTAAATTTCCTTGCTTCCTCATGAAGTAAATTTGATGAATGATTTTCAGAAGTTTCTGCAGAAGCAATGTTAATCCATAAAAAAAGAACTAAATGCTGGAATAAAATTTTGGAGTTTGCAGTCTAAACAAAAGAATTTGGTTGCTGTTAGTATTGATGAACTTGGTGACTTTTTTGTTTTGCAGCTTTCCTTTCATAGCAGGGTACCCTCTCCGCTTTGGATCAACCTAGTTGAAGGAAACTCTAAAGTGATTTGGTTGTTCAGTAAATCATTGTGTTTCCTGTTCGGAAAGGATGATTTAAAGGAGACCTGATCTTGCTCGATAGGCTTCCATGTGAAACCAAATACTCCAACAAGATTATCCGTTTTTCCTTCTCTCTCCCTCTCATTAATTTCTCACTAAGAATTCTTGTTCTGCAATGATCTCATTTAACAACAGTAAACATAGCCCTTTCAAAAAATAAAGCAACCATGAAAATTCCCCAGGCAACTTATTTTTCTTTGTGATTCTTGTTTTCTTTTTTTGTATTTCTTGATGTCATCTACCTTTCCAACACTGATACAAGTGATACATTTTATTTTTCATGTCCTTAATATTTTTTCTTATATTATATTTCTCATTTAAATGTCAGGGACTCGGGATGGATGGTGTCGAGTGTCAACTCTTTTCTCATTTTGCTTCTGTTAACTCTCGTCATCATGCCTATTAATAACCACATATTTAAAATGGACAGAGAGATGATTTTTTTTAGAGGAAAAAGGATGACCACCAGGTTGTGTATAGATGAATAAATATGTCTCAAAGTATATCATCATATTGATACAATGTCCCACAATGCAGAGACATTTTTGTATTGTTGGCACTTTTTTGAAAGGAGAATAAATGACTACATAACTTGAAACTATCACTTTAAATTAAAAAAACATATGTTGGAAAATGTATGTGTGAGGGGAACCCCAAAGAACAAAACCTAGGAGCGAGGGTGTGAATATGTGGTCGCCCAAAAACAAAATGATCAAAATTCATTTTCACACCTTTAAAAAATATGTGATGTACAACATTGTTAACACAGAAACTCCCCCCCTCGAAGATGGAGTGATTGTGTTATGTAATGTACTACATGACCATATGTAACACATTCTGACATGTCCAAGGAAGCTTGGTATCCAATCTCCATAAATCGATCAAAAAACAGGCTAGAAAACATAAGATCCCCTGAGAAATAAAGAAGTGGAAAGAACACACTATTGGTTTTTTTAAGGAAAGAACTAGTGATGTCTTAATTCCAACAAAAAGAAAGGGTGAAATTTGGACCTATAATTTCCAAAGTGTGCTAAGTTTTCAGTCACTAGCTATGATAAAGAAGATATATCAATTATAAATTTGCACACATATAAAGAAAGGAAGAAATGTGGCTGACGAAAAAGCACGGAAGAAACATATACCTGATTTTATTTCACTGTAAGACCATGCAGGGGTTGCAATCACAGGATTCCTCTTTCTCTTCTTGTCACCATTGGATTCTACTAGTAAAAGAGGCTTCGATTGTTCGGTAACAAGAATGCTTACAAGCCCTGGAATTTTAAATGAATCATCGGGCACATAGTCTGTAGTGGCATTACATCTATCCATTTCAGATGATTGACAACTGGAAATGTTTTCAGGCTTGGGTGTGACCAAAGGGCGTGAATCTTTTGAGTTGCTTATTTGGTTTTCTTTAAACAATACACTTCTTAGCTGGTTCTGTAAATCCGTTAAGCTGGACAATATCAAAGGCATATTGAAGGCAAGCACCAAGGTCATAATAGTAATCAAAGATAACTCAATTCTTGAAAACTTACAGCTCATATCGAAGGTAAGCTTCTCTATTTTTGGGTAATAAATGTTTTTTCTTCTGTAGTATGTGGCTTGTTAATTTGCCTGAAAAGAGGTGTTGTTCGTTTTAGTGAAATATTCATGTATGCACAACCTATTTTGAAGAATGTTCGATTATTCTAATCGCCAAGGAAAACCGTAAGAAAATCAAAAGCACTATCAACATAACATATTGAAGTGCATCAAAAAGTAGCAAGAAAGCACGACTCTAAAGCAAACTCGCAGACAAAAAACAGCAAAAATTATCAGGACTGGCAACACATATTGAGAGTGAAGCATAATTTCATGTAAGTATCAAAAACCAAAATCCACAATAGGATTAAGTTCCCCAGATATGAATAATGTGCATACCAATTTACCTTCTACCTTCTGAGAAAGACTTAATACCACAGAAATATGTAATGACAAAATATATTGTTAATCACTGTAACATTGCATTCATTATATAGGACAAGCAGTTAAATGTGATCATTTGACATCTTACATTGTCAATGTTCCATTTATTAAAAAATTAAAGATGTAACAAAATGCTATATCATGTGGCATTGCCGGAAATGGGTGCACAAGAAAAAAAAACATGGAACCTTTTTCAGTTATCATCTAAGTATCATTCATCATCATTGGCATTTCTATGTCAGATGATACAACCTGCAAAATGAACTCTATAGTCTATACTTTAATTATGCATGACAATGAATGTGTCAGCACATGAAACACTTGCTATCCTAACCAATTAACATCGACAAAATAAATAGAGAAGTTAATCATGAGGTCCAACCTTTCAAGAGAGACCCATGATTGCAATTTCTAAACATAAGCATGTTCATGTTTTCTTTTTAAAGTAAGCATGTTCATATCACTTGCACTACTCACTTTTGCTTGTATACAACTAGATTAAATCTGAATGTGAAATCCAGAAAACTTTTTTTTTTTTGAGAGGAGAAAGGATGATCACCAGTTTGGTTTTCATCCATGTATATATATATCACCAAAACGAAACATCATGTACAAGCGGGAAGCTCTCCGGTGGAGAGTTGCAAGAGCCAAAAAGTGCTAACCAAAACCCTACTCTCGAAGAAGGTAAAACATGTGGTATACAATGTTGTCCACCTGACATCTCTCCCTACAAAAAATGACCCGGTTGCGCTGAAACCAAATAGCCCAGGCACCGGCAAGAAAAGTCGCCACAGGAAGTCTCCAGCTCAACCTCTGTGGACCCAGCGCCCTCATGCTTTGCCAGAAGTCCGCCACCGTCAATAGAACACCATCCGTGATGGACGCCCGGGACCATACCTCTCGAGCCACACGGCAGCTGAAGAACAGGTGCGTGACATCCTCCGCCGCCTCCTCACACATAACGCAGGAGGTATCCGCATGCGTCGCCCACCTCGCTCTATATACTTTGGTAAGGATCCGCTCCCGTCGTAGAAGCCAAGCAAATATCTTGACTTTAAGTGACACACGGGAATGCCAGATGCGTCTGCATTCAGCTTTGAAGTCCTCTGAGTCGGTGGAGGCCGGCAGGAAATGAAGATAGAGACTACGTGCCGATATGAAGTAGATAGGCAGTGATGAGAGTACTGATCGAAGAAGAATAAGATGACTGCCGCTAAATAAGAGGCAGGAGCTCCAGCCCTGAAGTCGGTGCTCCAGCCGCTCAATAATCGGGGTCCACCTCCGAGAGCCAATATGACGACCCGATAGAGGGAGCCCCAAGTATGTGATAGGTATGGCCCCGACCGGTGTGCGCAACTCCGCCGCACAAAACATAACGTCCTCCGTCACCATGCCAAAAGGAATGAAGGATGATTTGGCATGGTTGATCACAAGACCCGAGAGCTCCACCAAAATAGACATCTGTCTAGCCTGAGCCACTGAACCCTCGATAAAGAAGACGGTGTCATCAGGATACTGAAGCAACGGCACGAGCCCTCTGGCAAATCCACTAAAGAGTTCGGAGCGACATGCCTCGTGGGTGGCTCGGGCAAGGCCGTCAACAGCCAATGTGAATAGCATGGGTGCAAGGGGGCATCCCTGCCGGACTCCGCGTTGGGGCTGCACCCAGCCCCTCGCCATCGACCCATTAACCAAGACCGAGAAAGAAGCGGTGATGATACACCGCTTCATCCAGGCGATCCAGGTCGCAAGGAAACCTCTCACCTGTAATGAATACCAAAGGAAAGACCATGAGAGAGAATCATATACTCTGGAAAAGTCTACCTTCCAAAGGAAGGCCTGTCGGCTGGTGCGTCTCCAATGTGCTATAATCTCAGAAGCCATAGCATAGCTATCAGTGATGGATCTGCCGTGTACGAAGTCGACTGTGCAGGATGGATGAGGTCGGGGAGCACCTCCCGGAGCCGATTAGCTAGTACCCGAGCCACCACGAGGTATATGGCATTGGATAAAGCAATCGGCCGAAAGTCCTCCACTCTGTCCGCTGGCGTGCGCTTGGGCAGCATAAAAAGTAGGAACCGGTTCAGGCGCTCGAAACCACGGTTCCCACTCGAGAACTCCTGAAGGACACTCATGACGTCCTCCCTCACCACGGACCAGAACTCTCTGTAGAAGAAGACCGGGAAGCCGTCAGGGCCGGGGGATCCCTCGCTGTTAAGGTTGTGGAGCGCGTCGGTGACCTCATCTTCAGTAATGGTCTGCACTAACATGGAAGACTAGTCCTCTGTAAGACAAGTAATACCCCTAGGGAGCCAACTCCAGGCCGAAGGAGGATGTCATCTGGAATAGTCCCGGTGGAAAGACGCAATGGCAGTCCCAATGCGGTGGTGGCCGGTGATCCTCTGGCCCATCACCTCCAACTGGTCAATCCGGTTAGCCCGCCGCCGCAAGCTCGCATACAGGTGGAAGAAACGAATGTTGGCATCTCCCTCCTGAAGCCAGGTCTGCCGAGAGCACTGCCTCCACTGAATCTTCACCAACCTGTCCTCCAACTGTATAGTCACCTGGGCCTGCCTGCGCTGGTGCACCTCGGCCTCCGTGAGGTGGCAGGAGTCCTCCTCCCGATCAAGCTGGGCAATGATCTCCAAAGCCTCGGTCCTCCGTGCCTCCCGATCCATCCGGATCTGCCTCCGGCGGTCCTGAAGGAAATGCCTAAGGCTGAGAAGCCTGTCAGCGAGGGTCCGCGAGGCAGAGTCCGAAGTTGGAACACTCCGCCAATGGTTGGCCACCGCCTGTCTGAACCCCTCCTCCAAAAGCCATGACCTCTCAAATCGGAAAAGGTAATGCAGATGCTGCCCATCTCCGGATCTCATAAAAGAGGTGTGTGATCCGAGAATGGTCGGTCCATGGCTTGAACAACCGAAAGCTGGTGCGCCTCCACCAGCTCCAATGAGCCGAGGAATCTGTCAAGCCGGGATCTGGACGAGGGTGCTGTCGTGCTCCGCCAGGTGAAACGACAATTCGTTGCCGGGAGATCCGACAACGACTGAGAGTCAATAAACTCTCTGAACTCCTCAACCCCAAGGTCTCTCCCCTATCGTCTGGAAGGACGATCATCCATGTCCAGGGTGACATTGAAGTCGCCACCAACCAACCATCGGCCATCCGGAAGATGGAGGCGGGCCGCCAATAACTCCTCCCATAGAATCGGCCGAAGAGAGCCCGAGCAGGGGCCATATACACATGATAGGAGATAGGCAGAACCATCAGAGCTGCGCCTCAAGTGGGCTGTCATCGAGAAACGGACAATCCAGGAATCCACAAGAGTGAACTGATCAGCCCGCCACCCGATGATACAACCCCCCGACTGCCCCACCGAGCCAAGGCAAATGTGCTGGGTAAGCCGAGTGCCACCAATCTGCTCCCACATCTGAGTGCTGCACTCCATAAGCTTAGTCTCCTGGAGGAAGACCACATCAACCTCCCATTCCCGCAAATAACAGCCAAGGGTTTGACGCCTCCCCGCATCCCCAAGGCCACGGACATTCCATGTGAGAATCTTCATAGGAAAACTGTAGTCATCCCTCCAGTGGGTGACCCTCGACCTACTGCAGCACGCCACCTGGAGCCGCTGGGAGGGGCGGTGAATTCCCAGTGGCCTCCGGCACGCTTCTGGCCACGGGCGGGGTTGTCGTCTAGACAGGCGAAAACCAGCCCGGGCAGCGACGTCCAGAACATCAGCGTCCGAACGTCCCTGGAGGAGAGAGGGCTCGCTCGCCGTATGTTTCCGACTTCCCCAGAGCCTACGGTCCACCTCCGGAGGCGTCTCCGATGGCACCAAGGGTAACGCCGAGGGGGGAGGAGGAGGAGATGTCCTGCTCGCCGAGGACCCCTGGGTCTCCTGGGACATGGGTGCCGCAGTGGCTTTCGGCGACGCGGCGGTGGCTTCCGGTGGCGCGGCGGCGGTAGTAGCATCTGCACGGCGGCGGTAGTAGCATAAACTCTTGTGGACGCCGCCCGGCGTCCACTTCTGGGAGGGGATGAGAGCAGCTGCTGCCGGGAGGCTGGTGGAGGGAGTGGGCTGGGGATAGCGACTCGCCGGATAGATGAGCCAGCATCAGTGGAGGCGCCGGAGGAGAGAGCGTCGAGGGAGGGAGGTGTGGAGGGTCGCCCGGCACGGGTCGAAGGGAGGGGGAGCCCAGTCCGGGTTGCATCGGGGGTTTGGGTGCGGCTTGAGCTCGGGTCGGGTGTTCGTGGGGTGCGCCGGGTGATCTGGCCGTGGGGTTTGGAGGAGTGTTGGGTGGGGGGAATTGGGGGGGGGGGCTGACGTGGCGGGAAGGATCTATGTTGGCAGGGTAATTTGATGACACGGGTGGATGTGGATGGATGAGGTGGCTGGGGGATGATAGTGGGTGGGGGCAGGCTCAGATGCTGACAGCTGTCCCGAGTACAGCAGCTGACATTGTAGCATGAACAGTGTTTTGAATTAAAATGGGGCCGTACATCTTCTCACGTGCCCCATCGTGCTCCTCGGTGGGCGATGACCGGCCACGTGTCATGGGGTCGTTTTTCGCTCGACCGACCCTTGCGGCGCCTAGACGTGCCCAACGTCTAGGCAAGCTCTTTTGAGCGCTTTGCGAAAGCTTGCTTATGCCACTTTTTGTATGCCACAACTTTTGGCACGCACGGTCCCGAGCGGACGCTCCTTCGGTGGAGGCGTTTGTGAACAAACGAGCACTTTGGCGTAACGCTCGATCTCTTGGGACGCTTTGGGACGCTCTTTTGTGGGTTGCCACCCCACGCTCGAGGCACGGTGCTAGATTTTGGGAAGCTTGAAATCTTTGTTGAGTAAATAGGAATGATTACTACGCTTCGGGGGAGCACTAGCGGGTCTCCCCTACTATACCGCAGATTCGGGTGGTAGGTTTGCGACGTGTGATGTGGAGGACAAGCTAGGGGGGTGCACTTTTCAGAAGTGCAAAAATTACAAAACTGCCACTATCACATTTGGAAATAAAACTAAGTACAAAAGTGGGTTGAAAAAGGGAAAATATATGAAATAAGATAATTCGATGTGCCCCGAGGAAAGCCCCCGGGACATTCTCCCCCACTCAAGTCAGCGACGTCCCTGGAGCTGCAGTTTGGAATTCTTCAATCTTCTGCTTGAACTGCCACAAGTCTTCGGCTGTC
This sequence comes from Pontederia crassipes, assembly GCA_030549335.1. Lineage (NCBI taxonomy): Eukaryota > Viridiplantae > Streptophyta > Magnoliopsida > Commelinales > Pontederiaceae > Pontederia > Pontederia crassipes. The sequence goes on from JAUKPH010000040.1 coordinate 29,488, forward strand.
TCCTAACTTGTGTCGGCGTCTGGTCTTCCGCTCCCTCGAACAAGATACTCCTTCCGATTCTTCGTGCGGACGGCGAGTACTTCTTCAACTTGATCAATGAACTGTTGACGGATGGCCGGTAGGCCACCTTGTCTACCTTCTTCAGGATCTCGAAGGGGCCCTCGTAACGCCTAACGAGGCCCTTGTGCAGATTCTTCCCACTTAGCCAAAGATGTTGGACCAGCTTCACCAGGACCAAGTCTCCGACTTCAAAGTTGACGTCCATCGGGCGGTGTCCGCCCACTTCATGCGCTTAGATGCCTGTGCAAACATGCTCTCGCCATGTCGTTCTGCTCGTGCCATTCCCTCGTCATGCAGTGAGCGGCGGGGACTTTACCACCATAAGAAGTGACGACGGCCTAGGGCGTAAGAGGTTGTTGCCCCATCACTATCTCGAAGGGTCTCCGATTTGTCGACTCGCTTCGTTGTAGGTTGTAGTAGAATTGCGCGATGTCAAGTAGCTTCGCCCAGTCCTTCTGATTGACACTTACATAGTGTCGCAAGTAGATCTCCAGGATACAATTCACCCTCTCAGTTTGGCCGTCGGTTTGATGATGAAGTGATGTCGAGAAATGCGGGTTGGAGCCCATCATCTTGAACAATTCCTTCCCGAAGTTGCCAACGAATCGCCCATCCCGATCGCTGACGATGCTTTGTGGTAGGTCCCAATACTTCACTACATGCTTCATGAATAACTCCGCAGCTTCAGTAGCAGGACAACTTGCGGAGCCGACGGCGAAGATGGCATACTTGGAGAACCGACGACCACCATGATGGTACCAGCCCCTTCAGACTTGGGCAGGCCCGTGATGAAGTCCATGGAGACATCTTTCCATGGACGCTCTGGGATAGGCAGGGGTTCCAAAAGTCCGCCGGGCGCTTGATTGAGGTTCTTGTCTTGCTGACAAACAAGGCAGGTCTTCACGAAAGCTTCAATGTCGTCCTCCATCCTTGGCCAGAAGTAGTTGTCTTCGATGAGTGCCAAAGTGCGACGGATGCCCGGATGTCCCGCCCACTTGGAGTCATGGCACTCTTGCATGATAGTGCGTCGCAAGTTGTCGAAGAGTGGAACGTAGATGCGACATTCCTTGATGAAGATCAGCCCATCTTCCACCCAAAAGCAGCGTGTCTTGCCCTCCGTCGCTTGCTCGAACAAGTTCTTCGTCGTAAGATCTGACTCCAATCCCTTCTTGATCCTCTCGATGAGGTCGGCCTGAGAGGAGCTCATGGCCGCCAATTCCGCGCGTCGGCTGAGGGCGTCGGCAACGACATTCGTCTTGTCAGACTTGTACTCTAGGACGTAGATGAACTCCGCCATAAAATCTTGCCATCTTGCTTGCTTCGGCGAGAACTTCTTCTATGTCTCGAAGTAACTTGACGCGACATTGTCCGTCTTGATGTGAAATCGCGACCCGAGAAGGTAGTGCCGCCATGTTCTAAGGCAGTGAATCACCGCGGTCATTTCCTTCTCCTGAACGGCGTAGCGCCGCTCCGTGTCGTTGAGTTTGCAACTCTCGAACGCCACGGGATGCCCCTCCTGCATAAGAACTCCTCCAATGACATAGTTAGAAGCATTTGTCTGTACCTCGTAGGGCTTGGCGTGGTCTGGTAGGACGAGCACCGGTTCCTCCGTCATGGCCCTCTTGAGGGTGTCGAATGCTTCCTGGCATGTCGGCGTCCACTCCCACTTCACATTCTTCCGAAGGAGATTCGTCAAAGGGGTCGTCACATGTGAATACCCCTTGACGAACCGCCTATAGTAGTTTGTCAGGCCAAGGAACGAACGCATGTCGGGAACCCGCCTAGGCGGCTCCCACTTCACGATAGCCCGAATCTTCGCGCCATCCATCTTCAGCTTTCCACTTCCGACGACATGTCCCAAAAAGTGCACTTCCGGTTGAGCGAAGGCACACTTCTCCCGCTTGACGTAGAGCTCGTTCTGCCGCAACACCTCGAACACTTGCCGAATGTGCTCGATATGCTCCTCCAAGGTGCGGCTGTAGATCATTATGTCGTCAAGGTAGACAACCACGAACCTGTCAAGGAATGGTTGCAATACCTTGTTCATGAGGATGCAGAATGTCGACGGGGCGTTGGTGAGACCGAAAGGCATCACGAGGAACTCGTAGGAGCCGTATCTTGTGACGTACGTCGTCTTCTGCACATCATCTTCCGCGATTCGGACTTGCCAATAGCCCGAACGAAGATCCAGTTTGTTAACCATCTTGCACCGCCAAATTGGTCGAACAAGTCCGCCACCAAGGGGTTGGAGTATTTGTTCTTCATCGTAAGCTTGTTGAGCGCCCGATAGTCGATGCACATCCGGAGGGAACCGTCATGCTTCTTCTAAAAGAGAACCGGAGCGCCATATGGAGATTTCGAAGGCCGAACGTATCCTGCATCCAATAGTTCGGTGAGTTGCTTACGGAATTCTGCGAGTTCCGGTGGGGCTAGCCGATAGGAGACTCCATGTGGGGCTTTTGATTTTATTTTATGTTTATTTTTTTTAGAAGGATGAGCACCAAGTTAGGGTGTCATCCGTAGATATATATCAACTATGCTGTGAAAGATGTACAAGTGTAGGCTCTCGTGAAGAGAGCGGCAAAAAAGCTAAAAAAGTACAACCACTATCCGAGACCCCACTCCCGAAAAAGGAAAGAACAATGGTGTACAATATCGTCTATCTGACATCTCTCCCCACAAAAAATAATCCAGTTGCGCTGAAGCATAATAGCCCAAGCACCGACAAGGAAGGTTGCTAAGAAAACTCTCCTATGTGTCCGTCCATCACGAGAGCTCTGAGAAACTGCCAAAATGCCTTTGTTGTATGAAAGGGGCCTCCAACCAAGGCCAATCGCAACCAAACCGCACGTGCCACTGTGCAACCAAAAAATAGGTGTGAGATGTCCTCCTCCGCCTCTCCGCATAGAACACAGGATATATCATCTTGAGGCGCCCATCTCGCCCGGTACTGTCTGGTGAGAATCCTGTCATGTCGCATAAGCCAAGCGAAAATCCTGACCTTAAGCGGCACCCGAGTACGCCAAATAAGAGTGAAGTCTGTCTGGAGGGTGTCAGAAATCGGGCTGGTCGGTAGGAAGCGGAGGTAGAGACTACGAGCAGTAAAAGTCCCAAAAAGCCATACCCATCCATCGGCCTGGCCAGGATCTGGCCGAAATGGAGCAATCCGCTGATGAAGGGCCAGGAGCTCTGGTAAGCGCCTATCGGAGAGAGCTGATCTGAAAGTAGGCGTCCAAGAGCCGGTGCCAGCGCCATCGGCTTCTGACCATGCTGCTGCAACTGAAGAGTCCGGATGGGCTGCCAGCGGTAGTAGCCGGGGAAAAGATGTCGCCAAAGACCCCCCTGGAAGCCAGTCATGATGCCAGAAGGAGAAGACCTCCCCGGAACCGAGAGAGGGAACCATGAAAGGGCGAATCATGGGAAGGAGAGCAGCAACCCCTCGCCAAAATGCAGATGCCCCACGGGGGATAATAGCACGAGACTCCGAGGAGAGGTCCTGGCCATAGCATGAAAAGAAAACCGCCCGCCATAAGCTATCATGAGGTCCCATGATCCGCCCAACCCACCGAGCCAAAAGAGCCCAGTTGGAATATCTGGGATCGCGAACGCCAAGGCCGCCGACAGAGGTGGGCCGGCAGATAGTCTGCCAGGATATAAGATGAATAGCCCGCTGGTCTGGAGTGCTCCCCTGCCAAAAAAATATGCTCCGTAAAGAGTCAATCTGTCGCTGGACCTGTCCGGGCATCCGAAGGACAGACATATAATAAGTTGGCAAAGCCGAGAGGACAGAACGTAGAAGAACAAGTTGGCCTCCTCGTGAAAGTAATCTCAAGCTCCAGCCCTGCAATCTGTGCTCCAGCCTCTCCACCACAGGGGTCCACCCCCGAGAGCCAATGTGTCGATCGGAGAGGGGGAGTCCCAGGTACGTGATTGGCAGGGAACCAGACAGGGTGTGAAGCTCAGCTGCGCATGCATCCGCCTCCTCCGAGACCATGCCGAAAGGGATGAAAGAGGATTTGGCATGGTTGATCTGAAGTCCCGAAGCTGCCCCGAATAAATCCAACATGATGGCCAAACGCCTAGCTTCCTGAGAAGTGCCTTCGATGAAAAATAGAGTGTCGTCTGCATATTGGAGTAGAGGAACTAAACTGTCAGCGAAACCTCTGAAGAGGCCAGCCCCACACGAGGCCTGCGTGCACCTCGCCAAGGCATCAGCCGCCAGAACAAAAAGCATGGGTGCAAGTGGGCAGCCCTGACGGACTCCTCTCTGTGGCTGGACCCAGTCGCCTGCTGATCTCCCATTGAGCAGGACTGAGAATGAAGCCGTGGTGATGCAACGCTTCATCCAAGCAATCCAGGCCTTGGGAAAGCCTCTAACTTGCAGAGAATGTCATAAGAAAGACCACGAAATAGTGTGCTTTGGAGAAGTCGACCTTCCACAAAAAGGCCGAGGGCCCGGTCCTCCTCCAATGTGCAGAGATCTCCGCGGCCATACCATAGCTGTCAGTGATAGAGCGACCCTGAATGAAAGCTGACTGACCCTGATGGATAAGGTTTGGAAGAACCTCCCGAAGTCGATTAGCCAATACCCGTGCCACTAGAAGGTAAATGGCGTTGGATAAAGCAATCGGCCTATAATCCTCCACGCGCTCTGCTGGTGTGCGCTTCGGAAGCATGAACAGCAGAAACCTGTTAAGGCGTTCAAAGCCCCGATTTCCATCAAAGAACTCCTAAATGACTGCCATAACATCCCTCCGCACCACAGGCCAGAACTCCTTATAGAAGAATACCGGAAAACCGTCAGGCCCCGGGATGCGTCGCCATTGAGGTCTCGAAGTGCCTGGGAGACCTCCGAAAGAGCCTGCAAAAGGAGAGAAATATGATCGTCAGTGAGGGTGGGAATTCCCCCAGGCGACCACCTCCAAGAAGATGGGGGTTGTCGCCTAGAGGTCTCCCGATAGTATGCAGTGATGGCCTCTCCAATGCGCGGCTGGCCGGAGAGATCTCCTACCCCTGGACCATCAGCCGGTCAATCCGATTCTGTCGGCGTCGGGAACTCGCGTACAGGTGGAAGAAACATGTGTTGGCATCGCCCTCACGGAGCCATGTCTGGCGAGAGCGCTGCCTCCACTGTCGGCGTCGGGAACTCGCGTACAGGTGGAAGAAACATGTGTTGGCATCGCCCTCACGGAGCCATGTCTGGCGAGAGCGCTGCCTCCACTCAGTCTCCACCTTCAGGTCCTCTGCACAGATGGTCGCCTGGGCTCGTCGACGATCAGTGAGCTCTGATTCAGAAAGGTGACGAGAGTCCTCCACACGGTCCAATCTGGATATGGCCGCAAGGGCCTCGGACCTCAGTCTCTGTCGGTTCTCCCAGATCTGCCTCCAGTGGCCTGGGAGGAAAGTCTGCAATCCGCCCAAACGGGTGGTCAGGGTCCTGGCTGCAGTGTCAGACGGTGGAACGTGCTGCCACTGGTCAGCCACAAGCTGTCGGAAGCCATCCTCCATAAGCCACGAGCGCTCGAATCGAAACCGCGACCTCTGAGCCTGACCGTCCCCGGACCCCCACAAGAGGGGAGTGTGGTCTGAGAAAGGTCGGTCCATGGCCCGAACATCAGCAAGCTGATGGGCCTCCGCCAACTCCACTGACCCCAGAAATATGTCTATCCTTGAATGAGCAGATGGGGCCGTCGTGCTCCTCAAGGTGAATCTGCAGTTCGTTGTTGGGAAGTCCAACAACGATTGAGAATCCAAAAAATCCCTGAATTCCTGGGCTCCAGAGTCTCGCCCGAGGCGATCGGTGGGGCGATTGACAGTGTTCAAGGTGACATTGAAGTCGCCCCCCAAAAGCCACCGAGACTCGGAGTGGTGGGATCTGACTGCTCAGAGCTCCTCCCATAGTGTGGCGCGAAGTGAAGCAGAGCACGGGCCATAGATGCACGAAAAAAGATACAGGTTGTCGTCTGCACATAGACGAAGATATCATCGCCAGCGTCGGCACCGCCCCTCCTTTTCACCTGAGTCGCATCAACTCAACCTCCTGGTTACTTATCCCAGGATCACCGCAGCAGCGTGAGCGGCTCCTGGCGACCCCATCTCTCTGCTCATCACACTGCTGCGTCCGCTGGAAGCGGTGGACGGAAGACATGGGAGCAGCTGCTGCCCCTCTGCTTATTCGGCGCTCCGTCGACATCTTGGGGACCCCGCTCCACCTACTACGACCGGAGACCGCCATGGAGGTGGCCCGCGCCCTCGGCAAACCCATATCTTTCTCCCTTCCGGCACTGGGGGCTCCGGATATCTCTGTCATCTCGCTCGCGATCGAACAGCGGCCGGAAGATCGGCTCCCACCTTCCTTGGTTCTCCGCGACGGAGCCAACAATTTCCTCCTTCGCCTGCAATACTCCGGAAGTCATCTACGTGGGCGGAGGTAGTCGCCGGCGGGTCTTCGTCGTCATCTCAGGCAACGTCCGGGGGAGCCACAGGTCGCCGTACCGCCAGCCACGCACAAGGCGTATGAACCCCTGCTCCCACCTTTATTTCAAAATCCTGACTTAATGCACCCGCATCTTCTTCCACCGCATCAGGACCAGCCCCAATTTAACCTCACCTACAAATCTCCCCCACATCCAGCGAACCCGAACCCAAACTCAAACCCCACTGCATGTGTAATCGGTTCAACACGATCTCGCGCTCGGGTTCGGTCCAGACCCGGCCGGTCCAGCGCCCATGCTTACCCAAACCGCTCACCGATCTGCTCCATCTCCTCCACGGGCCCAACGCCACCGCTGATAGTCCTACGCCGGCAACCAAGTTCGTCACCACCACCTCCACCACCACCCCCGCCGCCACCCCCACCCCCGCCGCCACCCCTCCAACCGCCATCCTCTTCCAGAGCCCCCGACTCTACCAGGAAAGCCCCGCGGCGCCCATCATCGTCTCCCCCTCCACCTCAGACTTCTTCCACACGCTTTGAAGACGCCAGTGGCCGCCGAACTCCTGAGCCCGATCCATCCGCTTCCCTGGGCGCCGGCCAGCCTCCCACCACAATGTCCACCTACCTTCAATGCTACCAGCGCCGCCCCAACGGATCGACTGCCACGCCGCCGCCGCCAATAGTGCATCCGCCTCCACAACCTGGGCCCCATCTTGCCGGGCCGGCGATCGCAGCACGGACTGCTAGCCCGGAAACTTCAGCACCAACATCGGACACCCCTGCTCTCACTGATGTACAACTCCAACCTGTCATTTCCCCTGTCGTTTCCCCCATTGAGCCAGAGGAGACGCAACTGGTGGCAGCCGCGGCTGGCTTCCGCCCTTCACGCCGCAGACCGTGACATCGTGTGGACTCGGCCTTCAGACTAGCAGTCCGCTGTCCTCTGCACCATCTATTTGTGATTCCCCGGGGCAGCTCCAGGAGGGAGGAGGGGGAGATAGCAGGTCTGTGTGGGCAGGGGCAACAAACAGTTTCTCTATGAAGGTGCTGACATGGAATGTTCGAGGCCTTGGTGACACGGGCAGACGCCGCACCCTGGGCCGATACTTGCAGTCGTGGGAGGTTGATGTGGTCTTTTAACAAGAGACCAAGCTTCAGGAGTGCAGCTCATTGATGGGCTTTTGATCCTGGGACCAAGTCGATGACATGGTCCACGTCACGCTTCGGCGGCAACCGTTTTGGGAGTTCCGGGGGCATGACGTCCGCAAAGTCCTCAAGTGTTTCAAGGACTCTGGGAGGTGTTGGAGTGGAGGGCCCCGGATCTTCCAAGATGGCGGCCGCCAGGAAGGTGTGCTCCTGTTTGCGCAACCCCTTCGCCACTTGCATGGCGGAGAGAGTCTTCTGTTTGAGATCTCCGCCTGACCTCACAGGGACGTTGTAAGGTCCCTTAGGGTCGAAGATGACCATCGAGTTGGTGAGCGGAATGACACATGCAGCGATGTGTCGCAGAAAAGAGATGCCCGCCACCACTTCGTAGTCATCCATTGGGGCCACCGTCACGTCGAAGCTTCCCGACCACTTGCCGATGCAAACCTTCACTCTAGAAGAAATTTCTGTGGTCGAGATAGACTTCGCGTTCACCGTCTTGAACGTGGCATTAGTCTTCTGTAGTGGCGGCTTCAGCTTCTTGGCGGCCACTTCTGACACGAACAACTCCGATGCTCCCGTGTCCACGAGGGCGTTGAAGACTTGCCCATTCAACTCGATGTCCGCATAAAGTCGAGCAGCCGTTGAAGAACCCTTCGAGGCGTTGATGGCGCTGAGGACGTGCATCGAACTGAGACACGCCTCCTCCTTCTCCTTCTCGTCGGGGCAATACATTGCGTTGACTGTCGCCTTCTGCGAACAATCGCTCGTCCAATGTGGATCCTTGCAAATGTAGCAAGGCTTTGGTGGCTTTCCGTCCCTCTTGAATCTTTCATTGTTCGGCTTCTCGTCTTGGTGTCCTTTGCCTTTGTCTTGATAGTGCGGCTTGCCTCCTTGCGACTTTGACTTCTCTCCCCACCATTGCCCTTGCCCGAGGGCTTTGGTGGTGGAGCGCTCACTTTGGCGTACTCCACGAGCGACTCAGCAGCGGCGACTAGCGAGCGGAGATTGGGGCAATCTCATCGCTCCAACTCCGTCCTAGCCCATGGCTTCAAACCCTTCACAAAGACCACCAGCAACGTGTCTTCGTCCACTTGGGAATACTGTAGGCGGAGCTCGGTGAACTCTTTCACGTACTCCTTCAACGTGCCCTTCTGGCAAATGTTGAACAACGCAATCTTGGCCTCCGACTTGGCGGGGCAGAAGTAGTTGGTAAGCTGCATCTTGAAGTCGTCCCACCTCTCAATGGGATCATAGATGCCACACTCCACGTCATCGCAATGACACCGCCACCATAGACTCGCCGCATCTTGCAAGTAGAAGGATGCGGTCTTCACCATCCTCGCTTCAGACGTCTCGTCCAAGGCCTCCATGTACCTTCGGACGTTCCACAGGAAGTCATTGATCTCCTTTGCCGACCGCTCGCCTTTGTAGGGCCTCGGCTTTGGTACATCAATCCTTGCCTCATGCGGGGCGGGCGTCCCATCTCCATAGCGTCGCTTGAGCTCTTCCCGAATGGTCTTGAACTCTTGCTCCATCTCGAACCGCATGTTTGAGAGACCATTCTCCAAGGTCTCCCGCATGTCCATGATTGTCGCCTCCATGGACTCGAGCCATGTATACAACGGCGCCATCTCGTCCCGCACCGTTGTGAGATCCACGGTCTTCTCCAACTCCCGCTCGTGCGTTGCGAGTTAGTCTTGCATTTCGCCCACGTCCAATTGGAATTGGCCGAGGCGTTGCTCGAAGGCGGACATGGCGTCCTTCGAGCGGGCGTGCCCTCGCTCCTGGCGGCCCTTCTCCGGTGCGACGGGTTCATTCATCATCTCCAAGTTCGACGTCATTTCACCTTGATCGTCGAACGCCAACTTGAGCGGTCCTAGAAACGCTGCTCTATTACCAACTTGTCACGGGGTCGTTTTTCGCTCGACCGACCCGTGCGGCGCCTAGACGTGCCCAACGTCTAGGCAAGCTCTTTTGAGCGCTTTGCGAAAGCTTGCTTATGCCACTTTTTGTATGCCACCACTTTTGGGACGCACGGTCCCGAGCGGACGCTCCTTCGGTGGAGGCGTTTGTGAACAAACGGGCACCTCGGCGTAACGCTCGATCTCTTGGGACGCTTTGGGACGCTCTTTTGTGGGTTGCCACCCCACGCTCGAGGCACGGTGCTAGATTTTGGGAAGCTTGAAATCTTTGTTGAGTAAATAGGAATGATTACAACGCTTCGGGGGAGCACTAGCGGGTCTCCCCTACTATACCGCAGATTCGGGTGGTAGGTTTGCGACGTGTGATGTGGAGGACAAGCTAGGGGGGTGCACTTTTCAGAAGTGCAGAAATTACAAAACTGTCACTATCACACTTGGAAATAAAACTAAGTACAAAAGTGGGTTGAAAAAAGGGAAAATACATCAAGTAAGATAACTTGACGTGCCCCGGGGAAAGCCCCCGGAACACACGCACCTGTGGCGCAACGCCGCCGGCGACGATGTCAGCCCACGAAGCCGTAGCAGCGTGACGCCGGAGCCGTAGCAGAAAAGACGCTGTGCCGCAGTGAAGGGTGACGGTCGGGGGGATGGAGGCGCCAGGCTGCATCGCCACCTCCGCCGAGACGGCCGATCGAACCCATCGCAGGCAGAGAGAGTGACAGCGGACAGCCGAAGGAACGTGCGACCGCCAAGATGACGTCAGGCTGCAGGAGGTGAAGAGGGAGGCCGAGGATGTCAATGACAGCCGTGTCGCGCACCGGCGCAAGCACCGCACCGTCACTCTCCTTCCAGGGGCGCCACTGAACGCAGCACGCCAGTGAGACAGGGGATGCCATCGCAAGCAGAGTCTCGCGCTGCTGAGGCGAGCCCCGGACCAGCAACCATGTTGTCGGCGTTATGCAGCTAAGGTGGAAGGGCGGCGAAGCGCCAACACTCGCGATGATGGCTGTGCGAAGGGCCAGCAGGTCCGGGGGTCCGCCGGTCAGTTCACCGACAAGACACGAAAGTAGGAACTCTTTGGCACTCTGCATATGCGCCGATCAAGGAATGGTTACAACAGGCAGCGGCGCATATCCCTCAATCTTGTCGAGCAGAGGGGAGGTAGACACCGGTGTGGCAGGTCGCCTCCGGTGAGCTTGAGGGCAGAGGGCCCTCCGGTGACCATCCTGTTTGCATTCAAGACAGCGAACAGGGGCAGCGCATGATTGAGTGAAGTGTCCTTCGCCCAGACAACGAAAGCAATGGGTGGCCGGCCTGCGAGACGATCGTGAACGGGAGATGGCTGTGTCCTTCGCCCAGACAACGAAAGCAATGGGTGGCCGGCCTGCGAGACGATCGTGAACGGGAGATGGCTGTCCAGCCATCACACAGATGCTGGAGTCGGGGCCGCATCATGCGTGATTGGGCGATGACAGAGAGAAAACAGTGATCTTGCGCTGCCGACACAGGTTGCGTTGCCGGAGATGTGGAGGTGGCGCCTCCGACAGGGAATGTCGGAGACGGCTGGTGGCGCCGCCGGCAGGGGCTGCCGGAGGCGGGCGCGGGTTTAGTGTTAGAAGTTCGTTGCTGAGCTAGAGATCCTTGGTATCAAAACAATTGATAATAAACCTCTCCAGAAAACTTGATAAGTTGGATAAATTATGTTCTTATCACCCAGGATATAAAATTCAGAAACTTCATAAGGACAAAGAAAGATCTCTTTCAAAAAGAAAATGGAGAAAGATAATGACTGCAGCTACACCCAAAAAGAATGAGAAAGAACGGTATTCTCTTTAATCAAACTTATGGCTTTCTAAAATGAGAAAGAAAGTCATTTCTTTTAAGGAGTAAAGGATGAATATTCGACTCGATAGTCAACAACAACAACAACAACAAAGCCTTATCCCACTAGGTGGGGTCGGCTACATGGATCATACGACGCCATTCCGCTCTATTAGTAACCAAACCTTTCGGTATATTATTCACCAATAGATCTTGCTCTATTAGTTCGCCAAGTGTCCGCCTTGGCCTCCCTCTCCCTCTTTTAATCGGACTCCAGATTATTTGATCTACTCTTCTTACTGGCGCATCTAATGGTCTTCTCTGAACATGACCAAACCATCTCAAACGATTCTCTACCATTTTCTCACTAATAGGAGCCACTCCGACTCGTTCACGTATATGGTCATTTCGACTCGATAGTCATCCATATTTATTGAAAAAAGTATAAAGAATATACATTGATGTTACAAAGTGGCTTTAAATAACTTCCAACTCATATGTGATCACCCCACTCTTGGAGTAGCATCACTAATACCTACAGGTTAGAACCAGCCATGGAGTCACAAACTACAACTTGTTCCAAGAATCCGAAAGCAAAGAACAACAAAAATGATGAAATTTTAATTTAATTTCTTCAAAAAGGATATTTATAGTAAACGTAACCAGAAGTCATCTTATTGATGATGACCAAATAAATGCCTAAACAGAACATGGACTCTGAAAAATGCAACAAAGAAAAACAGTACAACTGTAAATTCAAACTAGAGGTGGCTTAAGAAAATCATCAAGTACACGATAAAAGATTGAGAAAGACAAACCACAAGCATGATAAAATAACACACAAATATTCTTCTCTCTAAATTGTAAATTTATCGAAAATGATCTTAAGAATATAGATCCAAATAGAAATGTATACCTGCACAAGTGATGTCTTTTATTGTCGTTCCTCCATTAGGAACCTTTGCTGAAGCTCGGGCAGCTGATAGTTGTAGGCCCTGTTGCAGTGATTTTAGTTCAGTCTCCTAAGCAATAACAAATTAGAACAAAATGCTATGGGAGAGAAGAATATCGAATAATGTAGAGAAAACCAGCCACTTTTTATGGAAGAAAATCAGCCACATGACGGTTCAATATCCCAACAGAATGAAAAATTTATAAGCTAACAATTTAATAAGCACAAAGACGTCGAGGAAAAAAAACTTCTCAAGAAAAAAAAAATAGCCAGTGTGACCACATGTTCTCTTCAATATCATAACAAAGATATCAAGTTGGTCGCGTATTGGTTTTTCCTCTTGGAAACCCCTGCCAGAACTTACTCTAGGCTGCTGCTCAAGCCAGTAATTCTTACTGAGTATTTTGTACAAATTGCAGGCTGAAAGGCATTTGAACCCCACCAGGTGCTAGGGTGTAAAAAATGCTCTCAATATATGTTCCCTAGCCTTCAGCTGAGTGCTGCAATCTCTCGTTTCAGGAGGAAAGAAAATTCCAAACATGTTCTATGTCTGTTACCTCAAGCATGGTCTTGAAAGACCATATTAAAGTCTTCTTAAACCAAATGAATTTTGCATTTCACAGTCGAATAAGATTGTCTTGATGTGTCGGCGTATGTTACACAGAGTGAGCAACAACGCTTATGAAATATTTACTTTAGTATAGCTCAGAGTTTAAAAAAAAAAACTGTAGATATAGTTAAGTGATCAACCACGTGATTTTATTTGCATGACATGCGAATATAATTCGCTTATAATTTTAGGAGTCGCAATGACGTATGACACGCAAGTAAACCCCCGGGCCCTAGGCCCTTATTACCACCGAAAAAAAAGGGTAATCTGTTAATGCTTCGCGCTTATAAACTAAGAACGCATGCATGTGTATATAAGGAAAGAGAAAATAATATAGCAAAAGTTGGCACCTTTGGCAATTTTCCGCTTTTCTTGAGCATCTTCAAGTGCATCCTCTGAATGTAATGCATCATGTGATACCGAGAATGCTTCGTGAACAGCTTATCCATGACTTTTGGGTTTGCCGAGAGCCACTCGGAGATTTCCTTCGAGTTGACGATCGTGTCCTTATCCATCGACTCCAACCATATATACACTGGCTTCCAGAGGTCAGTCCGCTGGAACCGGTAGGCCATTTCACCCTCATTGCATCCCGCCAACTGCACAATAATCCCGTTTGGAACAATAAGAATCTTTCTGAAAAGTGAAGCTTCTTTACCAGCGCAGGCAAACTGCTCGACACCTGGTTCGGGAGCAAAGGCGAACGCAGAGATAGGATCAACTGGTGGACATTGGAGCGGGGAAGGGAGCAGAGGCTCTGTGGCAGCTCGGAGGCGTTGTATTCGATCCAGGTGTCTAGTTCGACCGGCGAAGGGGCGTGAGCTGCGGGCAGAGACGAGAGCCATGCGCGGGCAAGGCTCTCCCACCTCGAAATAGATGCAGGAAGAGAGGCGGAGGGGTCCTGCTTATATCTGAGACCAGATGGAAAGAGAAGTTCGCCAGGAGGGAGGGATCGCAGAGGAACTGGCTCCGTCATGGTGCTCGCCGGAGACGGAAGCGGAAGCTGGCGGGGGTGAGAGAGCTTCCTTCTTGGGGTGGAGGGAGAGCTTTTTTTTTACCTTGGCAACGTTGATGGGCTTTTGAGCATTGTTTTGACATTGGGGCCTAATGGGCTTCAGAATGCCCGTAGAGTTTAACTTTTATATTGGATAGATTTTATTAAATACGATTCAACTTTATCATTTTTCAATTCTATTCTTAAATTTTATTTTATAATCAGGTTATCTCATCAAATACTTTTTGGATCGAGAATAGTCTATTTTTTATCATTTTATTAACGGAACATATTATTTTAAAATAATATATATAAAATAATAGATAATATTAAAATGATATAAATTAATAAAAAAGAATAGGATGTGTGGTCTCTCCCTTAGCCAACCCTCCCCTCTCTTGTTGGATGTTAAAGAAGAGGGGGCACGGCACCCTGGCATGCAGAGGACAAGGAGGGGCGCCTCCCCCCTCTCCCTCTCATCTTCAAGCATAGAGAAGAGAGGAGGAGGAGGAAGTGGCCTCTTAAAGCACCCCTCCATGCTCCCTCCTCCTCTACGCGTGTGATGTAGAGCACCTCTCATCCTTTGCATCATGCGCAATGTTCTCCCTCTATACATCGCGTGCAATTGGCATGAGAGAGGAGAGGGGGAGTGGGGCGACGCCCCTCCCATTCTTCTACGCACGAGGGCGTCCTGCCCCTCTCCCTTCGAGCGGCTAGTGCACTCCTCTCCGACGTGGGAGATGGGAGCGGGAGTGGGGCGGCTCTGTAACCCTCCAAAATCGTTCTTCCTGTCACATAGACAATCAGGTTGATCTCGAAAGCGTTACACTATCTACTACATTATTGATCATGACCATTCAACAAAACAGCTTATGTGGCACTAATATAATAGGAATATATATAATCAAATACTTTAATGCGAAATTTCAATAGTCGAAATATTAGAACAAAGAACTTTAATACGAAAGTTCAGTAGTCAAAATATCAAAGATATAGTTCACTCATACATGTGATAACAAGATGATAAGAGATCATAAATCTCAAGAAGTTCAATAAGCAGAAGGAGTTTGATAAGCGGAAAAATATGATGTCTATGGATAACATAAAAATCATAACACTGAATTCAATTGAAGTAAACTTAATGATAAAGTAGTCATGTGCAGCAATCTCCGAGCTCTGTGCACTCCAACACTTCATTAGTTAGCGTTCTCATCTGCAAAATCCCATTGCAGGATAATCGAATACCCGTGAGTAAAAAGCCCAGTACAATAGCAAATAGACGGTGAAATAAGGATATTTGCCTCCAGGCATGTGCAACAAAAGTCCATACATGTTTCTGACTTTGGTCATCCTTGGCCCTAAAAGTTATGGAAAACATATAGATGTGTTCTTGAGGCCACTAGTTGATGAATTAAAGGAATTGTGGACTGTTGGGGTCAACACTTATGACGCATGTAAGAAACAAAACTTTCAAATGAAAGTAGCACTCATGTGGACAATTAGTGACTTTCCAGCTTATGCCATGTTGTCTGGTTGGAGTACTCATGGTAGATTAGCATGCTCATATTGCATGGAGCGCACAAAGTCATTTCACCTTGATAGTGGAAGGAAGATTTCTTTTTTTAATTGTCATAGATAATTCCTACCTCATAATCATCCTTATAGGAAACAAAGGGATAAGTTTAAAAAATGAATTATTGAGAAAGACTTACCTCATCCACGACTGTCTGGACAAGAGATGCTTTCTCGAATTTCTAAACTCCTTGATGTCATTTTTGGAACAAAAGCTGGCAATAAAAAGATAAATGGATTTGGTGTGCAACACAATTGGGTCAAAAGAAGTATATTTTGGGAATTGCCTTATTGACACACCAATTTAATTCGTCATAATCTTGATGTGATGCATGTTGAGAAGAATGTATTTTAAAATATATTTTTCACGATGATGGATGTTAAGAATAAAATAACATTAAAGCTTGAGAAGATTTAGCTAAATATTGCAAGCGACATGAGTTGGAATTAATACATTCAAATGGGAGGGTTGTAAAACCTAAAGCTTCCTTCACACTAAGTCAAGAACAGCAAAGAGATGGTCGGATTTGGCTTAAAGAGTTAAAACTACCTGATGGCTATGCTTCAAATATATCTTGATCCGTGAGTGCTGATGATAATAGGTTTTTTGGTTTAAAAAGTCATGATTGTCATATACTTATCGAAAGGTTACTTCCTGTTGCTTTTCTTGATTTCTTGCCTATTCCTATATGGGATGAATTAACGGAGGTGAGCCATTTCTTTAGAGATGTTTGCTCGACAGTTTTAAGAATTGATCACATGCAAATGCTTGAAAAAAATATTGTAGAAACACTATGCAAATTGGAGAAAGTCTTTCCGCCAGGATTTTTTGATTCGATGGAACATTTATTAATTCATCTAGCTTATGAGGCCAAAGTCGGAGGACCAGTTCAATATCGTTGGATGTATCCATTTGAGTCGTAAGTATTTTTTTATCTTAATACATTAATTAAATTGTAAACACAAAATATCAATGCATTAATATTGTATTACTTTTGTCGATTTTAGGTATATGCACCAGACAAAGAAAAAAGTGACGAATAAAGCATGTGTTGAAGGATTTATTTGTGAGGCATATATCATACACGAAATTTCAACATTTTACTCATTTTTTTTTGAACAAAGTGTTCAAACAAAGTTAACACAAATTTCGAGGAACGATGATGGTGGAGATGTTGAGCCCTTTGGACGTCTATCTATTTTTTTCATCCAGGACGACCACTTGGATGTTATTCAAGAAGAATGATGTCGGATATTGAGATGGATGCTGCACATATATATATTTTATTAAACACACCTGAACTTAAGCCTTTTATTGAGTAAGAATTACTATTTTTTTAGAAATATAATTTATATAATTTTACATGATTTTTTATTACTAACAAATATTCATGTAACTATAGGATATATGATGAAGCATTATATGAAATCAATCCAAATATTAGTGACGAGGAGAAAGAGATATCACATGAGAGTATGTTTGCAAATTGGCTAAAGCAATATGTAAGTAAAAATTATGAAATTTATGTACTTTTAATAATAACATAACTATGCCATAATTGTTAATCAATATTCTTTTACAGGTAAATTCGAATGAAGTAGATACTCGAATCACAGATATAGCACAAGGTCCTTCACGTAGAGTGAAATGTTACGAGGGATATTTCTCAAATGGATTCATATTTGATATTCATCAAGGTCAAGGAAGAAAAACAAAGAATAGTGATGTGTGTATAAAAGGAAGTGTGTATAATGACTACGAACAAAATTATTATGGGGTAATAGTTGAAATATTGGAATTAATTATCCTGGTTTGAGAAATTCAATTGTTTTATTTAAATGTGATTGGTTTGATACGGCAAAAGGCTTGAAAGTTCATCCTCGACATGATCTAGTTAAAATTCGTCATGCATCTAGATTATCAACAAATGAGCCATTTGTATTTGCAGAACAAGCTCAACAAGTTTATTATATGTCTTACCCATTTACAAATCGAGAAAGGAAAGATTGGTGGGTTGTATGCAAAACAAAGTCAAGAGGAAGAATAGACATTCCTTCATATGATGCAGAATATGAAGACTCAATTCCTACAATTGATGGTTATTATCAGGAAGATGAGATGTCTACTCCTATTTTAGTTGAACCAACAATCGAACTTGATGAGGCAAATCTTCTTGTTGATGGAAGCCACTTCGATTATGTGAATGAAATAGAAGAGAGAAGTGAATAGAATAAGAACGAAAATGAGGATGATGACGCAGATGATGATGAGGCACTGATGGAAGAAGAAGAGGAGGAGGAAGAGGAGGAGGAGGAGGATTTTGTTTTCTTTAATGATGATGATGAATAAGTTAGTTTTGTATGTTTTCACTTTTTTAAATAAACCTTATTAAATTTTATGTGTGCAGCTTTTTATTTTCATATTTTGATATAATTAACTTATTTTCTCTTCTTTTTTGTAGGAAAATGATGAGAGGTGGAGCTTCACGAAGAGGACGAGGGAGAGGTGTTGGTGATAGAGGCATTGACTCCAGAAGAACTAATGAGATAAATTCTGGCAGGGATTCGATAAATTCGACTTCTCAAAATGTGGTTGCTCCAACACCATCACAATTAGCTCAAGAACAAGCTATTCAAATTGACAATGAAGATCAAGTAGGAGTTGATTTTGATGATTCCATGTCATCAAGAACGAGGGGTGTAAATCATGGCATGGATGCACCTAATAATCAAGCTGATCGAATGCTTATAACACTAAATTGTGACAGGTTAATTTTTCACTATTGTGCTATTTTTTAAAGTTTATACATATCTTTCACATTTGTACATCTAACGATTTTTTTATTATATCATGTAGTTTCATTCCTAATTCGATTACTCGAACAATTGGCATGATAGTGAAAGATTCTATGCAAACTGCCTGTATATGTTGGAAAAAAAGTGTCGCAAGAAACTCGTGAAAGGACGTGGAATGCATTTAAGGTATTATTTAATAATCAAGGTCAATAATGTGATTTGCATGTAAGAAATTTTTTTAATGTTTTAACATTAATTTGATTATTTTTCAGGCAAGATATGTGTGGGAGCAATTAGATATTCTCATTAAGGAAGCATTTATTAAGAAGTGTGGTGATCTCTACTCTCCCACACTGTATCATGCAAGATGTCATGTGATGAAGAAGCATAATAAAATGCATATAAGTGAAACCAAAGGATTTGGACCATCATAAATGAGAGGAGATGTTTGGAATGGCATGGTTGATTTGTGGATGGAAGATGAGTGGCAACAAAAATCAGAGGCTGCAAAACAAAATAGGCTCACTGAGAAAGAGGGTGGAATCACAAAGCATACCACTGGTTCCATACCTATGACAGAGCATCGGATAAGACTTGTATATTAATTACACTATTTGAATATTTATTTTTTTCTAAGTCGTGCACTATTTTCTAGTCATATGCTTTATTTTTTTTGTAGGCACAAAAGTTAGGCAGACAACCAACTAACTATGAAGTTTTTGAGCATTGTTATAAGCGTTGAGGCAAAGAAAAAACTGGTGAATATGTTGATGGAAAATCAAAAAAAGTTTGTGTAAGTTTTTATATAAAAAAATATTTATTCATCCACCTTATATATTGTGTTACTTTTTCTAACATATTATGTTTGTGCTGAATTCAGGAAGATTACAATGCATCTCTTAGCTCTCAACCAGGATTTGATGCTGCTATGTGGATTGATGCGGTAGGAGCTCCAACAAAAGGAAGAGTATATGGATTTGGTGCTGAAAAATATGCTCAATCACTAGTAAATAATTTGTGTTATGACGTATCAAAGCACATGGGTGACTCTTCTTCAAATGTTGCTACTGAGGATGATTTGCAACGTATAAGAGAAGAAGTGCAACAAGAATTAGATGATCGCATTAAAAAAGTGAATGCTGAAATGGAAGAACGTGTTCGTGCACTTGTATTACAAATTACTCAACAAGCAAGTAGTCAATCACCTTCTGAATATTCTATTCCACGTCAGTAAGGTAATTTATCTTATTTATATATTACTATTTTATGATTCTTCATTATTTTAATCTTTCTCTATTTAAATCACTAGATTTTAATATCTTATGTATATATTTGATTACAGGTTCCAACATTTTATATGGACAGAAGATCACAATTCATCAAGGAAAAAAGTGGATATGTTGTGTGACTATAATTTGCTTAAAGTTTCATTATTAAATTTGGATAATCAAAACTTATGTAGTGGATTTAATATTTTGAATATTTTAATTGCAAATGTTTGAATTTTTGGCATGTTTAGAAATGACTTGCATTTTATTATTTTTATTATATAATTATTTATGTGTAGTAATACATTCGAAAAATGAATTTTCACATAATTGTTGATTCACTAAAAATTATGTAAATTTATTATATTAAATAATTATATAAAATTCCGTCATAATTTTATCAAAATAATTAATAACGAATCATCACAATTTTGTCACAAAACGTCGACGTGAAATCTGTCACAAGTCTATCACAATCATAATCGTCACAAAATGATCACAAATAATCATAAAAAATCTGTCATAAATATTGTCACAACATATATCGTCACAAATTAATAGTCAGTAATCCGTCAAAAAATCATCACATTTGTGACGGAATACACATTTTATTAATTATTTTATCAAACATTTGTGACAAAAATATTTTAATCTTGTGACGATTGTAGCCGTCACAATTTTTTTTGTGACGAAAATAATTCGTAACAACACAATTTGTGAGTCAAAAATCAGTGACGGATACAGATTGTCACAAGTTTATCACATAAGAGCATCTGTGACGGAATACACTTATCCTGTGACGCGTCACAGATACTTTGTTTTCTTGTAGTGATAACACGAACAAACATTTTTGGAAAACAGCCTCGACGATAAAAACATTTTGAAGTTTTGAAGTTCACGATAAGAACATTTTGATAACAACAAAGAAAATTTAACAACTTTACAACATGAATTATCAACAAAAATTTTACAAGTGTAACTAATCATGGATTAATTAAGTTTGAATAGTTTACAATAAAATTTACAACACAAAGGATTAACGATTAACAACATGGATTAATTAACAGTGAGCTCGGCGGCGGCAACGTGCGGCGGGGTCGCTGCGTGTGGGGTTGGCGGCGGCGCTCAGCGTGCTCGCGGCGTGAAGGGGTGGCAGCGTGTGGTGGCACTCGGTGTGCGGGTTCGCGGTGGTGCGGGGTCGCGGGAGTTCATCGTGGAGGTCGACAACACCACAACAGGGGTGAGGTATGTGGTGCTCAGCGGGATTGAGGCGGGATGCTTGATGTCAAGACCGCACGGATCTACTCACCGGCGGTTGGATCGGGCGCTCTTCATGCGCAGATCTGGTTGGCGGTAGGCAAAGGGCGAGATATGGTGTTTGAGGTCATCGCGGAGGTCGCCACTACGCAGGAGCAGTCGTACACCGCGCCAGGCCACGCGAGGAGAGTACAGCCATCCGCCACGTGCGGAGAGGAGAGCGGGGGTCGACGGTGAAGCACTGAAGAGCTCGGATGCCGTCGCGCGAGGGTCGATGGCGGGCAGATATGCGGTGACGGGCGTCGGAGGAGGTCGTCGCGTGGAGGTGAAGCGCTGAAGAGCTCGAACGCCATCACGAGGTGGTCGGGCTAGCAGATTTGCTGCGACGGGGCGCAGATCTCATCGGCGTCCGGCAGATCTAGTCGGACACGATCGTGGAGGCGTAGATATCGCTGGCGGTCGCTCTCGCGCAGATCTGGGTGGACGGGCGCGGTCGCTATTGCGCAGATCTCATCGGCGGCAGATCTGGACGGATGCGGTCGCTCTCGCGCAGATCTTGTCGGCGGCGGGCCGAGTTCGTCGCCGAGTCACCGTGAGAAGGAGAGCAAGAGAGGTGCGAGATGTGAGAGAGAAAGAGAGAGTAAAAGGAGTGCAAATTTTTTACCCCGCCCCTTTTGTACTTGGGATCCCTCCACCTCCGCGGTCAATCGGCTTATTAATGACCCGACCCTTTTTTTTTATGAAGAACCGGCTACCGTCGACTGACTTATTTATGAAAAACTCATTTTTCGTTGGCGTCCGTCCAATGCGCATCAGATGGATGCCTTTAAATGGGTGGAGTGTCCCCCATTTAATTTGGGAGGATACTCATTATATCCTCTTATTATACATAGGTATATATATGGATAATTTATTAGTGGACTTAAATAATGCAAAATAAAAGTAGCACCTGGGCAAGAAAATAACAAAGAAACATATGCGATTTTTAGGGGAAAGTTATTTAACCCGTACCACTAAATGTGCATAATTACTAAATTTCACCATTGAAATTAGAAATTTGACTTCGATTTTTTATGCACGTATGATTATCGAGCCGTGAGTCGTATACACGAATGAGGGGTCCCAATCGAACTCTCGGCCCAATTGGAAGTCTGTTTACCAGCCCACACCACGTCCTATTCTTTCCATTTTTTTCTCATCATGCCACGCTTCCTCTGCTCGTCTTTAAAACCCTAATTCTTCTCTCGTGCTCAACTCTCCCCCTCCTTCTCTTAGGATCGATCAGGAGAAGAAGAAGACGAAATGGATTTGCCGCAGAACGAATTCGACCGCCTCGTCTTCTTCGAGCACGCTCGTAAGACCGCCGAGTCTGCCTACGCCAAGAATCCCCTCGACGCCGATGTAATGATCCTATCCCCTTCTTCAACTTTCCCAAGTTTCGTCATGTCATCCTCGGATAATATGTTCCTTGTGATTATGCTTGATGCTTTCCTCTGTGATCCTGAAAGCTCCTGTAGCATTTGCTTGTTCTTGAGTTCTACTTAATCTTGTCGTCTAGTTTGATTTAATTCACTGTTTTTTTATCGTTCTCCTCGCTTAGAATATTTAGTTTTTTACTGTTTGGTGGAAGGTTATTTCATATTTTTTTCTTATTGTCTACTCTGGTACTTTAAGGAGCTGCGACCTAATTAATAGTTGAGTTATTTATCTTGATGCGAAGTGCAGAAATCTTATAGTTCAGGTAGCAGCAACTTGAACCCAGGTAGGAGGATGACGCTTGATTGAACCTAGGAAAATGTCCCCGTTGAACTTGATTAATAAGACGGATTGGCTCTTGGATATGAGTTAAAACCAGAAAACGTGTCTGTGAATCCCTTGAACTAATAGAAACCCCCACATATTTCTTTCCCGTATTATTGTTTTATCTTCCTCACTTGTTAGTTTTTCAGGCATTTCTTAAGGACCAGGATTTCGTTATGACCAGTTCATGTTAGGGAAACCTTTCTATATCACAATTCAACTCTTAACAGAGTTCTTGGAACATTGTCTGCCATAATTCTTGCCTTCAGAAAAAAAGGGTGCTTAACCTTTTTGCCGATATCCAGGTTGCGAGGTTTAATGATGTGAGATACTTTTCGAGGGCTAACTTGCCCTGTTTTATGTACTTCATGTATTGTACAGGAGTTTACTTTCTTTTATGATATGATACCTAATGCCAGTTGTCAGTTCATAGGAAGTAAATACTTCATTTTTTATTTTTTACATTTACACGTTTACTGCGTCTGTAAAAAAACAGTTATTCCATTAAAACATGTAAATTAACCAAAAAGAAAGTAGTGGAAATTGGTCTCTTATTTAGTGGAATATATATATATATATATATAGTAGTGTGACTACTGGTATCTGATGAGATACTTACTTCCTTAGCTAATCCCTTTGGAAAAAAAGATCCTTAATTAAACCAGTTGAAGAGTGGGGTACTATCCCTCTCCCAACGGTGATGTTTGCACAATTTGAACTTGGTCTCAAATATTTTGAAAGATGGAATTCATCTTCAATATCAACAAAAAAAAACCGGTGCTTGCAACGGTAAAAAAGAGTAAAATCTGTTGCAATTTTCTCTAAGTTTGATTTTGAAATGCTGATTTCAATTTTTTGTGCTCTTTATATTCATTAGAATTTAACTAGATGGGGAGGAGCACTTCTTGAATTAGCGCAGTTCCAAAGTGGCAATGACTCTGTAAAGATGGTACAAGGTATGCTTGCTTGTGAACTTGCACTTACATGTTAATATTTTAGCATCATGTCTCCATTATCCGTCTACCACATTCATATTCTGTTATTTGGTTGGTTTATTGTCTACAGATGCTATATCTAAGCTCGAAGAAGCATTGGAAGTGAATCCAACAAAGCATGATACACTTTGGTGTTTAGGAAATGCTCATACTTCTCATGCATTTTACACCCCAGAACATGATACTGCCATGGTTTATTTTGGAAAGGCAACACAGTGTTTCCAGAGAGCTTTGGAAGAGGTGTTGCTTTGTTGGTTCTGTTTTTTACTATTGCATATTAAGATCATTCCTAGTGTGTTGTGAAATTGAAATTTTAGTTTTTGTAGGATCCTGGAAATGAGCTGTACCTGAAGTCACTTGATTTATCTTCTAAGGTATGAAATTTATTTGGAATTTGTTGCATTATTTTTTTCATATTCTTCATATTGTTTGCTTCCTTTCTCCAAGAGTCTTAGACAAGTTTTTCTGTCACACACACAGTACACTTCTTGTCTGGTACCATGAAAAAAAAAACAAAATGATTACTATGTTGAAACATGCTGGTCTGCATAGGTACTCCATGTAATGATTTGGCTTGGCAAAAGGAGTTTCAACATATCCTTCTTACCTACCAAGCTAGATAGTGGCTTGATATGCCATAGTCTAGCACATCAATGATTTATTGTTGTTTTCTTTTCTTGAATGATAGCTGTCATGTGCGAAATGCATCATCAATTCCCTGGTTTTACAGAATTATTGGCTTCTGGATGGTACCATGTTATAATATTTCAATCCTAACATAGCACATGTGGTTATGGTTAATCAACATGTCTCGTGGTTGCTTTGGCAGAAATTGAGCATTCCTTATGATTTGTGGCGATTAAGTTCAAAAAACAAAAAATAATGATAATTATTTTCTGCTCTAAACAATGATAATTATTGAGTTTGATGTGCTTGCAAATCTGGCGTACTTGGAGAAAGAGAAGTTTTTATTCCACCAAAATGAAATGTGTGGCTTACAGATATGTGTTTGAATATAAAATGCTTGGTTTACAGATGTGTATTTGAAGAAAAAAATGAAGACTTGGTAATAGAAATCTAGAATATGAGTTGTGCTCGTAAAGTTTTTACGTGTAGATTGCAAAGGAGGTGTAATGGAAGTAGAATCAAACACTATAGAAGGGGGTTTCGTCTAATATGTTGTACATGAAACAGATGAAGAAACTGTAGAATTAAAGGTTGAGGGGTAGAACCATGCTTGTGCAGGTTCAATGAAGATATCACAACAAATCTGCAATTACCTTTTGACATTACATTCATCCACTTTGATTACTTGCTGTTGCATCATGTTTATTCTTGCAAAAACTAATCTTCCTTAATCTTCATAAATAGTGGGGTCTGGAATGCCAGTTAATGTGTGGACTACAAGCTTTTACTTTCCATTTGTGAATTATAACAGAATGCTTTGGCAGGCACCTGAGCTGCACCTTGAGCTTCAAAGGCAGATGGCAAGTCAACAAACCGCACAAGGCGGCTCATCAACTTCGACTACGAGGGTATTATTTTTCGTTGGCAGCTTTTTACTGTTGTCTGCAGTATTACACTACAGCAAATGTTTGTTACGTTGTAGTTCACTTTTCATGGGATTAGAATGTGTTCCTGGTTCGAGGTTTTTCTTTCACTGCATATGTGAGAATAAAGAACATTTTTTGTTATTCACATTGTAGTAATATGCCAGTGTTTGCTGGTCGAACATGTTTATAATACTCGTGTTGGGAGGCAACTATGGTAAGAAATCTTCATTCTTTGTAACACTAAATTGAACTATTCTTTTCTCTATGCTTGATCTTCTTAAAGAAGGAAAAATGTCAACCTTTTTGTTTTCATCTCCAACTCTCCATATCGGTCTGTCTTGTTCCCACAAGAAAATATCTTCCTGTCTTGTGTTTCTGTAGGAAATGCTGTAAGATCTTGCTTTTGAAGAAATCACATATCTCGCCTAAAAAATGAACACACATGCAACGACCTATTCTTTTGAAAACTCAATACATTTCTTCACTTAGTCAACAACAACAACAACAACAACAAAGCCTTATCCCACTAGGTGAGGTCGGCTACATGGATCATACGACGCCATTCCGCTCTATTAGTAACCAAACCTTTCGGTATATTATTCACCAATAGATCTTGCTCTATTAGTTCGCCAAGTGTCCGCCTTGGCCTCCCTCTCCCTCTTTTAATCGGACTTCAGATTATTTGATCTACTCTTCTTACTGGCGCATCTAATGGTCTTCTCTGAACATGACCAAACCATCTCAAACGATTCTCTACCATTTTCTCACTAATAGGAGCCACTCCGACTCGTTCACGTATATGGTCATTCCTAATCTTGTATGACCATACATCCATCTCAACATCCTCATTTCGGCTACCCCCACTTTACGTTCATGTTGTCCCTTCATAGCCCAACATTTACTACCATATAACACTGCTGGCCTTATAGCAGTACGATAGAATTTTCCTTTAACTTTATTGGGTACCTTTCTATCACAAAGAACTCCAGTGGCTTTCCTTCATTTACACTTAGTCATGCAATAAATTTTATTATCTGCTATTCTCTGTAGTTTTATTGAAATATTAGTGATTTAGATTCATTTCAAAATTTGAGCAACTGATGGTTGCTATTAATTTTCAGGCGACCAAGAAGAAGAAAAACAGCGATTTGAAATACGATATACTCGGTTGGGTTATTCTCGCAGTCGGCATTGTTGCTTTGGTGGGAATGACCAAGTCTCATGTTCCACCACCACCACCTAGGTGAAGATTGCCGTTCCATTCTCAAAGGTGGAAGCTTACTTGGTCGTCTTTTGGTCTTGATCAGCTGTGTCCGTTGATGGCGGCCTCAATCTTTAGGTGCTGAAGTCTTATTCCAGCAGCTGCTAAAATAGCTTTCTATATTTTTCTTCTTCCTAGAGCCAGGGATCAGATTTTATTAGTTCATTGTGTTATGCATGTTCTTCAATAATTACTTTATTTTCCCCTAAAACAGTACTCTGCTTGTTTTCACAATGAAGAAGCTTTTACCTTGGCAGATTTCTGAGTTTCACACACACAATTATCATCCTCTTCTCTAGTTTTATGTTCCATTGTAATCTTCATACCAAAACTGTAATGTGGATGTTTGCCTGCCAAATGATTCGATGTGCATCTTTGGCTGCACTGTTATTCAAGTCACAAACTTTGTAGCTAGTCATTAGTTTGGAATATCTGAATTCATTTAGAAAGGGAATAAGAAATGTGGTTGACTTGGAACTTGATGGGACGAGAATGGAAAAACTGGGACTGAACGAAAGGTTTGTTCGAATGTGAAATATCTGTTATCATGAATTGGAATAGGAACGAAATTTTAGTGGTTCACATTTTTTGGTTGAATATGATCTCTCTCAAGAAAGTGTATCCCTTCCTGTGTTGATGATTAGGTATGCAGGACGAGGATGACTATTTTAATAGATTAATAGCTTTTGTAGTTTGAATTGAGAATAAGCACCATATCATTATTTCCGTAGAATAATCTCTAAAAAGATGGTGTTCATGAAATTAAATTTTAATTTTTTTTATCGCCAATTTGTTCAGAATAATTGCCAGAATAAGAATTGGATAAATTTAAAATCTTCTAATTCCAGAATAAAGTTTTTCTAACCTTACATTTTCTTACAAGCCCCTTAGGCCCTTACTCACCAATTTATTACATTTTCTTGATCTTTTTGCTATTTTTGCATTGATTGCAAACGAGGCCCACCGAATAGCTCTAAACCTTTTCGATAAAAATGTGGATCTTTATTCTCATCTAATTCATGTAACCCGAGGATCTGATTGATTGTAAAGACATTATTTTGAAATAAACTTTTTAGGGGAAAGGGTTTCTCTCCTGTTATTATAACTTAGGCGCTATTTGATTAATTTTATAAGTTAATCAAAATGATTTATATTGTTTTATAATTGAAAAATATAATTGATAAATACTTATATGTCTGTTTATGAGTAAACAAAAATTGGGAAACCCTGACTTATTTTATGGAAGAAAAAAAATTGATAAGTTTCATCAATAAATGTATTGTTTTGCCCTCTCTCTCTCTCTCTCTATATATATATATATTACACCTATCTTTTGATGTAATATTAATGATTTTTTGATCATTTGACTAAAATAATAATTTATAATTTTTTATTGCTAAACATGTAATTGTTTATTTTTAAAAATTAATTTTAGCTATTAAATTATTACACTTAAGCCAAACATGACTTAACCTCAAATCATTTTCCCCTCATGTACGGACATTGACCATTTAGAGTTACCTAATTAAATTAAAAAGAAAAATAAAAGATATTAAAAAATTAAAAGGATACAAAATTTTTTAATCAAAAGAACAGAGGTAAATTTTCTCATTAAGTTTCCGGTAGACTTACTCCTTTATTCAATTGTTTTATAGTATTTATGTTATAATAATAATAATAATAATATATTATTATTATTATTATATTGTTCAACCCTAAACTCATTTGAATATGGCGAATCTAGAATTCCACATTGACATATTTTTAATAATGTGAATATTCTCGTATTATTTTCATATAAAGAGTCTATCCAAACATATTAAACTTATATATAATAATAAATTTAAATTAATGTTAAATATTAAGAAAATATTTGTAAGGTATTTTTATATTCTTTTTATAGTATTATTCATAATATATCTTTGAGATTATAAAACATAATATAAAAATTCAGTTCAACATGATTGAATCAGATTACCATAATCCAATTGACACATCCCAATTCGAATCCTGATTTGGTTTTAAAATCATTGTTCCTTATCAAAATAATTGGGAGAACGGGTCAAATTGTGAATTATGTTATGGTTGAACTAGTTCGGATCGAATTGTGAATTAAGTTATGGTTGAATATAGTTGAACTGGTTCGACTATGTTCAATTGAATTGAATCAAATTATTTTATTAAATTAATATATTAAATAAATTATATATAATCAAATTATTATTTCATTAAAATCTAAAATGGTCATATAGGAAAGAGAAAAAATAAGTGAATGACACATCTATCCTTCAAATCCACTTACATTTCTATTTATCTCAAATATAAACTCTCAAAATCATTTATCTCTCCTCTTTTTTTAGAAGAAAATGAAGCATCTCATTCTTAGCAACAAACCAGCAAGAAAGGGGTAGGGGCTCAGAGCAATGAGGTCCATCACGAGGAAGAAGTTCTACGGAGAAAAAAGGAAGAAGGCAAAATTGAAAAAGTGATTCGAAGTCAAAAAAGTTATGTAAGGAGATCTCTATCTTCGTTGTAAATCAAGGTAAATCTTAGCACAATCAACTTGTAATAATAAATTTTAAATCTTGCCCAACATGTTTTTATTTGGAAGAAATCAATTTTGAAACAAAACTTAGAACCATCTGTTCATGGAAATATGATATTAGACATGTTAGAAGTTATTAAAATGTTGTATTTTTTTAATGAGTCATGAATGCTATAAAGTGTGGTGGCAATTTGTTTGATCTTTTGCAATTCAAAATATAGTGAAAATGTGTAGAATATCCTATATAACAATTTCAAATGTCTCAAATGACCTTCGGATGCCCGAACCTCATCACATACCAAATCATCTTGATGAGAAGCACATACTGTTTCTAAGGTAAAAATAGATGTCTGCTTATTTAACGGATGATCGCTAAATTGAAAGTCTTTTCTCAATCAAAATTTTAGACGTTTAATCTACTAAGCGGACAACAAAAAATCTAGGGTCCCATAGCTTCCACTAACTAGTAGACCACCAATTGGTACTTGTTGGCCATTTGAATGCAAAAATAATTGGTTAATCGCGTGTGTAGTTTCGAACAATCGATCTTTAAAGTGGACATTTGAATTGCCCACAACATTTATATAATTTATTTTTAATATCATTGATCACTTAGATGCTTATGTTTGTATGCTCAACTGTAAATATATGATATATATATATACATTAAAAAAATAAGCAATTTGTGACCAACAATTTGGTTGCAAACAATTATTTTTTCATTGCAAATTATTATTTGGTCACAATTATGATTCCATTCTAGTTCCTTGCAAAAAATTTGCAACCCTAATGTATGTGGTTGCAAATTTGCGACCATATGGTTGGTTGCAAAAATGATTAGTTTTCTTCGTAATATTTTTCTGCCATAAATATGAAAAGTAAATTACAAAATATTTGGGATAGAACTATGGTCACAAGAAGTGGTGGCAATTTTATAATGTTATTTTCCAACATATTAATCATGTGAAAAACAATGTGTAAAAAATTAAATTTATATTTGATAAAACACTATGACCACCATTGCGTCATATTTTGATCACAATCTTTTAGGGAAAAACTTAAAATTCACTTGGGTTTCAACATTTTAGTATTTACAATTATATTTGAATGTAATAGTATTCAAACTAATAATAGTAATACTTAAGCCATGCAAAGATAGAAACAATATTCATAACATCCATTTCAATTCATAAATATTCAAATTATCATGTCCAAATACATAGCTTAAACCAGTATATAAAATAAAAGTTACGACAAGTGACTACACATTGTAATGTTCAACAAAATTATTTTCTCATTCCTCAATAACAACTTCTAGCACTTCATGACTTTCATTGTGATATGATCCTATGAGAGGCGTTTGAGTGCCAAGTGAATAGATACCAAGATTGCTCAATATATTAAGCATCATTTGAATTGCAACTTCTTTCGAAGTAATCTTATTTCTCAAATCAACTATGGAGATATGATCACTAGTAGAAGATGAAGGACTTCCAAAATTAATGTGATTGTTATGCGGAGTGGTATTTCTAGGTTATCATTAGTTCACTTTTATTAGTGTCACCAGTGGTATTCTCATTTGACTCAAAATTCACCAAAACAATGACATTAAAGAACTTAAAAAAAATTAGTGACTCTTTCATCGAATTCCTTCCTCATCTAATCATCGTTAGAAAATTTTTCTTATTCGTCTTGAGCAAGACTTCATATGGTTTTATCCTATAGACATTAATATGTAGAAATTTATCATAAATAATTAAGGTCCAAACATCTGTAAACACGGAAATAAGTATATACACCAAATATTGTATAACTCACATTTTTCCATCAAGTGTAATTGTCATTATTTCATCTTCACTAATAAGTGTTATGCACTACCGAATCATTCACATTTTGTAAAGGAGTTGTCGCATGAGTTGAATGAGATGGAATAGATGTGCCTCTTGACACATCTAATGAAGAATTACTCCCTTCATTTGCTAATGTAAGTTGAACGTGAGAAAGTATATGTGGCATATTTCCATACGGAGCACTTCGACTCAAACTCAATTTACTTCTTCCACCACGAGCAACAAGTAAGATCTACCTCCACACACCATAGCATGTAAAGACAATCATTAAAATAGTGTAACATAATAAAGTAAAATAATATTGTATACGTACATAAACATTATTTTGTTATTATATTTTTATAATAAAAAATGAACAACACATATAACCTAAACAGAATATTCTTCCTCATCATATTCTTATTTGTATTCTTTGGTCTCATATTCATCACTAGAATAATTTTGCTACTCTTCATCTTCTATTGATAATTCCTCACGTGGATCATCGATCTCTATTAACTAATTTTAAAAGTAATTCAAGATAGCTTGATCATCTTCCATATTAACTTCATGAGCTTCAATCCACTTCTTGAAATGAGACAATATTTGCCAAAGAGAACTAAAATTGAGAGTTTGAAGACAACTTAAAATTCAAATAGAAAAATTTAAGTCAAGTATAAGGGTTATGATCCAATCAAATAAGGAATCAATGTTTAAATCCCACTTAATATTTTCTCCTCCTCGTATCACTTTATTTTTTTATAGGGAAGTACGAGGACAATAACAAAATTCGAAAACCAATTGTCATTATTGTTTGAAATTAATTTTACTTCACATTAAATATTAGTACACAATCAATCCATTGAATAGACATACAAAACGGAATGAGATCATGATATAAGAAAACAACTAGACCAAGGAATGCACACAAAAAAATTAAATGGTTCAGATATGATTGAGAGACAATTATATCATGGTTAGATGTCTACATGCATATGGAAAAAAATAATCAAATGTCATGCATAGCAACATATGTACAGTAGAACCAAACAACGATGACCCACCACCTATAAAATAAATAATACTATCAAACAATGACTTTGATTGTCCACCAATCAAAAAACATGTGGACAAACAAAAAAAAACAAGTTGGAATTAGTTTATCTCCACATAACCATTAAAAAAATGCTACAAATCTACGAAGTTGTTCCTTTGGTTTTTACTTGGAAGCAGTACAAAAGAGTATAAAGAGATAAAAGAAAGAATAACTGAGTCAAAGAACATAATGTTCACCTTTTAATATTCAAGGCAAATGAAGATTTGAAGATGCAAATTGACGTAGAGGTTGATCCAAGAAGATCAATAGCGCACAAGTGGTCCAAGCAAGAAAAATTAGGGGGAAAAATAGGAAGGAGACTACTAATGAAAAAAGAAGGTGGATGTTCTAGGACTATGCTAGAAAAGGACGAAATCCTTTTATTAACATTTCTTGCTTCACTTGTTAAGTTTGACTACTTTTTTGCTTGATAAAAAAGTACAAAACTTGAAGTTAATAAAGTTTAAAATTATTAATTGAATTTACTTTCATGGTTTTTAGGATCTCGATCCGGATAGTAAGATCTTATGATCTTACGACAAAAAATAATTTTGATCCTACATGAAGGATCTTAAACACAAGATTTATACCGGATCTATAGTCGGGTCTAAGACCGGTAGGATCTTACGATCGTACAATATTGGTACAAATTTATTTATTCGAATAAAAAAATTAAAATAAACATAAAGGTTCTTGAGAAATTTTCATTGAACTATTTTATTTATATGTATTGTATATGTTAGTATCACTTTCATGAATCTTAATATCTTATAATAATTTAATATTATGTTAAGAATTTATTACTATATTATCTTTCATCAAAATTATCTTTTATTATTGCATGTATCCTAAGAATTATATTGTATTTTAATAAATATTATAGTTCATTAAGATCAAATATTATATATTATTATTTTAGTGTTTTTTAAATATATCACATTTTCTTTCACATGATATAAAAAATATCTATTAGACTTGAAAACATAAATAAAATATTAATGGTCAATGATTAATTAATTTATATATAAATATAACATTTATGAATAAATATATTACTTTAATTATTTTATATTAATTTTTTTCATGAGGTAGGATATACTCGCTTCTACGATGCTACCTCGAAAAGCGATCATGACAAACTTGTTTAGTGTCATTGGGCTTTGATCAAATCCATGTTTGAATCCAATTTTTTATTTCTATTTTTTAAAACTAGTTTGATTTTTGATTTCATGATGTTTCATTTTCTTATGCACGAATGTCTTGAATTAATTTAATAATCAATATATGAATGTTTAAAGTTTGCATTTATAAATACTTAGAACTTATTATTATCAATTGATACTAGTAAGCGTATTTAGATTGATATTTATTTATGATTTAAGCATGTTAGAATAATATAAATCATTTGATAAGTTGATTATTTATTATTTATAATAAATGATAATATTTTATTAAAGAGTTCAATTTAATACGATCGAGTTCAGTTCAAGCGATCCAACGGACATCAATTGAACTAGCCGAAATTCAGATGGAGTGAAGTCTCATTTGTCATAGCTAGTCACGTGCTATTCGGGGTGACAATAGAATAGTCGGGCTCGATGATGAACCAAGACTTCAATTCGTGATCAGTGCGCATAATTCTTAGTGCCAATTGGGTTGGACGACACTTGGCTAGCAACCGGAAAAAAAAGACATCAATTGGATGTCCTGTCCAATTATAATAATATTGGAATGTAAGAGAGAAAATAAAAGAAAAAAATAGATTTTTAAAAAAGGAACATCGCGTTTTAAAAAAAGTTGGAAACAAAAAGAATACACTACCGAAAAAAAAGAAAAAAAAACAAAGAAACACGACGAATAATGATTTGATGCCAACAAAAATGGTGGAACAAAAAAGCTAGAAACTGAGGTCACCTATCACCTGATCAATCCCCACTTGGAGTTCCATTATCGATTCGGTCTGAATTAGACGGAATTGGCCGAAAATAGGTCCAAGCTCCGTCAGTTCCTTCTGCAAAACACCACCGCGAGGAGCTTGGAGGACGATAGAGGAGGCCGGAGGGAGGAGAGGACAAGTGAGGCCCAGGCGTATCGCAACAATGACAAATGATGACTGATGAAAATATCTCCAAACTGCAGGAGCAACGCGGCTAGCGACGCCAACGACAACAGTAGCAGCGGCGAACAGCAGCGGTGGTGGCAAATAACTACGACAATAAGCAACGTTGAGGCCAGCAGCGGGCTGATGATGAACAACAACATAAATTGTGTAATACCCCCAAAATCGCCCCTCCTGTCACGTAAGCAATCGGGTTAACCCAGGTGCACTACACTGCCTACTACAATATTGACCATAATCATTCAATAATTTATATACGTGACATCAATATAATAGTAAGATATAATCAAAGACTTTATTGCGGAAGCTTAAACGTCGGGTTATCAAAGGACATAGATAGTTAATGCATTCTATAGCAAAGTAAGAAAAGACCACAATCTTCAATAAGTTCAACATTTGGAAAGAAGTTCAATAAGCGGAATAAGATGATGTTTTTCGAGAGTAAAGGAAATTATTAGACTAATTGCAATTGAGAGGACTTGATGATATAAATTAGTCATGTGCAACGTTCTCCAAGTCCTATGACCTCCAACACCTCATCAAGCAGACACCTGCAAAATCTCAATGCAGAGGAATCGAATACCCGTGAGCAAAGATGCCTAGTACGATAGAAGCATAGACAATGAAATAATAATCAATGATAATCTCTAACAAATAAATCAGCAATGAACAATAATATGCCTTAGCTTCTATACTTTTATCACAATGAACAACATGTCATGCTTCAACCATATCAGTACCTGTACTCTGTTCTTTACTATGACTATGCCTTATCTTTACTATACTTTACTTTGAACATTATTAATCCCTACATTAACCTTGCCATACTATATTCCATGCTTTATTACTATATCATACTTTACTGTGCATTATTTTACTGTGAGTTGCACTACGTCTTTTACATTACTATGATATTCTTAGAGTTAGTTGTATTATACGAGCTCGACTTTATTTAATTGGGATGTCAGAGGTGCCTCTCTGAATCTGTAAAGCCAGTATGCTCACATTGGGATGGGGTGTGTCAATGCATCACTCATTTCAAAATATAGGAGGGAGATGGCCTGCACTCCAGGAACAATGATCATTTAAGAGCCTGTAGGTTCACTATCTCTTCAGTTAGCTACTTGTTCCTCTGGCTTGGTATTATGAAATTATATTTCTCTGAGGGAAGGAGTGTGATGATGCATCACCCTTCTTCGAAATACAGGTGTGAGATGGTCCGTAATTCAGGAACACTGATTATGAAGACCAGTAGGTTTGCTATCTTCTCAGCTAACTACCTGCCTCTCTCTATGTCATACTATGATCTTTGTTCCATACATTGGGGTGGCACATAGCAATCACGTAGCTTTATCTTTGCTTTACTTATCTTTGCTTATTTTTAATGGACTCTAGAATTATAAGTCAGAACCCGGAAGGGGTATTGATGTCTTTGCAATAGGACTCGACCGGTTAAGGATAAATCGGTTCGAGTCTCCTCTGTTAGGGTTCAACAACATGACTCAGACCGGGTTGGAGTCCGACTCGGACCATGTCAGTACTCATACATTAAAACTGGTTCAAGATCCATCTACTAGTTTAGGTTGGTTGAACCGATCAACTCAAATCGGTTGGTTTGAATGAATCGGGCGGTCTGAACCGACTGGGCTGGTTGGACGGTCGATCGATCCAGAGATCGTTCCTCTTGATTTTGTCAAACTGAATCGGTCGATTTGGATGAGTTGACCGTTCCTCTTGGACCGGTCGACCATTTTCTTTATGTGTATCTGTCGATCAATCGATCGTGCACATGGGGCCAGTCGACCGATTACTCTATGCATCATTGGATCAATCGACCATTTTGAGGGATCGGTCGACCTATCACGAGATTATGGTGACGCGCAGTGCGCGTCAAACCGGTCTACTGTTCGAAGGGATTGGTCGACCGATCGTGACATCAAATCTGTTAGGATAATCATTGGATCGGTCGACCACTCCTGTAGGATCGGTCGACCACTCCTGTACCGATCGAAAAATGCAGCGTGAGATGCCTGTCGGATCGGTCAACCGTTCATCGAATCGGTCGACCAATTTCCGTGATAAAACAGGGCCGCTAGTCATCTCCTTCATTTCTGGCGTCCTTTCGATCATCAAAACACGACGATCAAAATACGAAAAATGAAGTTACGAACCACAAGATCATAATGGACTCTTTGTACGCATCAAAAGATCGATATTTCTTCGTCTAGGGGATTTGGAATATAAGATACCTCTGTCGTCCGATCGTCGGTCACTCGTGGTCGACTCGAAGGTTCACCTCGTCCTTGCAAACATCGAGGAAGGGTCTGTGCGTCTAGGTGGGGCATGGACGCGCGTCGGAGAGCTATTGAGTCACCTCTGCGTCGTTCGTCGGCGGAGACGAAGAAGAAGGAACGGAGCGGGGCGACGACCGATAGAAGTTCCAAACCCTCGCGTCCCTTCTTATAATCTTGGCCAGCCCTTTGACCGACCAATTCCGAACGAAATTAGGGGAGGATTTCCCTCCCCTGTCTATTGTTTTCGTTCATTTTTCTTTTCTTTTTTTGATTTGATTTCTCTCGTTAATGGTCATTGAATTAATTTTTTTTTGAATCCCTTCCATTCTATAGAATTCGCAGATGTTACAAATAGTCTGGTGGAGCAACGAAAAAAGCATCTTGAAGGATGATTTTTGTGGCATCGTGCGTGACACGGATGAAGGAAATTTTTTTTTCTTGCTGGACTCGCCTATGCTCGTCACGAGTTGACTCGTTTATCCGCGGCTGAGATCATAAAAGCGTCCTTCTACGAGTATACTCGCAATTTCGACTAACATTGATCGTGAGCCGTCAACTTTTATGGACGGTCAGATTTCATTTCGTGGAATAATCCCTCCTTAACAGCACTTGTAAAACCCTAGCAGCAGCAGCGTCGGCGGCGCCACACACACACGACACACCCGCCTCCTCCCTTTAAATCTATCGTCTTCTTCCTTCTCCCTGATTTCATCCATTCTCTCTCTTTTTTTTTTGTCTAATGTAGAGGTTTATATCAGTGGCTACCAATGATTGAATTTTTACACCAAAGTTTCAATCTTGTGTAAACTATGAAATGTATTGTAATAGTCCGATCGTGTTTTTGAATTCATCCCCTTTATCTGAACTGAGGGGATCACTTCCTTTCACTTTGGCATTTATTTCAAGTCGTTTTTCTTTCTTTCGATCTTTCTTCTCTGATTTTGCTCAGTAAAAAAGTCGGGAGGTTTGGTACGCGATCTCTGAGGATGATGATAAATACAAAACTTTCGTTCTTCTGATGTGTAGTTTTCATCTGCACCGTGTGGACGATCCATGGAGACCTGAACTGAAGAGATCTCTCCAAAATTTAAGCTTTTTTTTGTTTACTTTTTCGTGTTTTAGTTTGATCTATATGATGGATGGAAAATGGTTTAGAATAGTTGATTGATCTGAATTGATCAGATCTCTCCTAAATTAGTCCCTAAATACAAACATTTTACTATCTTCTGTGAGAGCATTTTTTTATTCCTCACGCCATTCTAAATTTTTGTATCTACTACTTTTATGTTTATTATGTACAAGTCTAGTTTCTAGTGATGACGATAGTGTGAATTTTCCCCGTATTTGGTTTCACTTTTAAAGCCTATTTCACTATTTAACACAGAAATGCTGTATTAAAGATTGTTTTGCTTTGTTTTGTTCTTGTAATGTAGTGTTTTTATCCTTGTTGCTCCCAATGATTGAACTTTTATACCAAAGTTTCAGCCTTGTCTGAACTATTTTGTATGTGTTGAATTCCATTGACCGTTCTGAGGGAGATTGCTTTTAATTCTTGTAGTCACAGATTAGTGAGATCCTTCTGTGATAGTTTCAGACTCTGCGTGTGATCTAAAGCCGTGACTGTTCTGAAAGGAGTTTCTTGATTTAATATCTTCCTCCTGGTTCTTTGAACTCAGGGGTGGAAACATTGTCGTTTTAGTTTATGATCTCCAAGGACGATGAAAAATATATAACTTTCGTTCTTCAGAGGCGTTGCTTATGTCTACGCTATGCTGAATATTCATGGAGACCTGAACTGAGGAGATATCTATAAAGTGTTTTTTTTATGTTCTCATGCCTTTTGTTGATCTCCCGAGCTTATAGTGTTTGAAATAAAGCCCTTTTTCCTTGTGCAGTTTGAATATTCATGATGCTGAAGATTTAGTGAGACCTAAACTGATCTTTTTTTTTAATTGATCCCTATGATGCATTTATGGTAATATAAAGTAGTGGTCTGACACTTGTTTGAAGACATGTTTATTTTTCTACCTTCTGAGGGATCACCTTTTTATTGTTCTTCATGTAATCTTGCCTGATTTTTATCTTTCAGGTGTGTAGATCGATCGTTCTTCCCATTGCATGCCCATAGTTAGATTTCTTATGTTCGAGAATTGTATTATCATTCATCTCATTACTCCTTTGATAGCACGGCAACCTGAGGATGAAGAAGCAGGAAGAATGCGATGGATTTAAACTTTAAAGGCGTCCATCTTGGATGGTTGACACAATTAAGTAGTAGAATATGATTGCACAATTGGGTAGCGAAATCGAATATTGAGTGGGATTGGGATGGCCTAGTAGTCTTAAATTTGATTTAGGGTTTATTCATTTCAAATGTTCAATACTCCATTGACTTACCAATTAACGGTATAGAGGATTATTCTATTCATGCCATTTTGACCTTGTAGAAGGATTATTGGGTTGATATTAGAGGATGTAGCAATGCTCTATTCAGCATTCCAAACTTTCATTGTACAAATTTTATTTTATAACAAATTAATTCCCAAACTTACGAATGTACAAATAATAGGTTTTCAAGTTAATGTGCTATTATATTTATTTTAAAGTTAATAAAAAATTAAAAGGTGAGGTGCAAAAGATGATGAAATTCTTTATAAGTTGAATTGAAGTAGGATAATATAAATTTATTAAAAGAATGCATGAATAATTATAACATAAAATTTTCTCTTCTCTTATAATATATATATTTCAATAAATATATTTAAGTTTGCATTTTAATAAAAACATTAATAAAATATATTCAGATTTGTAATTGTAAGATCAGTGGTAAAATATAAAATTTAAATTTTTACTAAAAAATAAATTTAAAGGTTTCTTTATTTTTTACTTCAAAACATTTTGCCATTTTATTAAACATTATTGCCATTTCGTTTTATAAGATAGAGTAGAAATGTTTAACACTAATAAAAAGAGTGGCATTAGGGCTCTTGGAGTGACAATAGATTGTTATTTTATTTTGGGGATTTTTATATTTATCTATTTTCCCTCATTTTTTTATCCATTCGGAAGGTGAAGTGATTTCATGTTGAGGGCGTTTGCGTATGTCACGGGGTCATTTTCGGACAATAGATCACGTTAGGCGGATAGACACTTAGCTAAGCCTGTTTTGAGTTGGCAGCGGAAGTTTTATGTTCGAGACAACTATGTCGAGAGTCGTCCTTATAGGTATTCAATCATGGACTTAACTAGAGTGTTGGACTACTCGTCATGAGATCGTGTCATTGGTACATTGCGGCACTAATGCAGGTGTTTGTACGCTTAAAGTCCGAAGGGGCGACGAAGGGATCACGGGATGCCACGAAGGGACACCGATGTGGGTTGCCATCCCACGCTCAAGGGTATGACACTAAAATTAAAGGAAAGCTTACTTGTATTAAATATGATGAAACATAACATACAATTGGATCTCGAAAGGCACTAGTGAATTTCTCCAAGTGTACCATAAGTATAGAAGTCTTATTACACATTAAAGATGCAAAAGACGTACTCTACGGGAATGTCACATACTTGGCCATTCATAAGGACGACCTTTACGAGATAAATACCCTAAGAGCGGATAACTTGGTACTCCGCAATATTACGCAGTGCGGGACGGCTGCATGTGTTCCATGTTTTCGGCGCTGAGCGGCCGAGGGTTATAAGTTGAGCGGCACTGGTGCCACGACTCTTTACGCTTCATGTCACGAAAAAATGCCCCGTGACATTCTCTCACACCAAAGTCGTCGACGCCCCCGACGCCGTTGTCTGGGCTTTCTCGGGGCCTTCGTCTTCAGTCTTGATTTCGCTTGTCTTGTTCAATTTTGCTTTCTTTGCCTTGACTTCGACTTCACCAGCATCACGCAACGCCAGGAATGCCCGCTCCTTGGGGTCTCACCGAAGACTCCTCCCTCAGGCTGCTTCTCTCGCTGATCCTTCATCCAATCCGGGGTCATCACTTGTGCAGCGCCAGTGGAGTTCGCCATGTGCGGTCTGACTTCATCAAGCAACTATCCGTCCATGAAGTCTCTGCTGGCTTCACTTCTCTTCGACTTGCGCAGCGTCAACTTGTGTGATTTGTCTTCTTTGGGGTGAAACAACTCTTGTATGCCTTCGTGAATAGCTCGGAGATCCAGGGTCGTGCAGAACACGATGAAGAGTCTCGTCATTCGACCTGCATGACTTGACTCGATGCCTTTATGTTGCGGGTGGCCGCAACACAAGGTCTCCCTTCCGTCGAATGCGAAGTACGGAATCATCTCACCCTCGATGATCGTTCTTGAGTTTCGACGGCTTGAAGCAGCACAAGCTCTTCGATGTCGACGCTTGCAACTTGTTTGATTCGGGTGCTTGGAGTCACTACGATGAGCGACAAGAGTCTTCCCACGGATGCTTCAGGTTTCTTTTGCGGACTTTGACTCAACGTCTCTATGTTGCAAATGATTGCAACGTAGAGTCTTCCATACCTCCGCCGAACGAAGAGCGCATGACCACCTCCTCCTTGGTGATCACTTGATGTTTCGACGGTCTTGAGGCGGGACAAGGTTCTTTGATGTAACAATCCATGCATTGTCCATTCTGAGTCGTCATAGTGAGCGACGAGTGTTCCCTTGCATTTCAACTCACTGTCTCCAAGTTGCAGATGGCTGCAACGTAGAGTCTTTCATCCGTCGAGTGTTGAATGTGGGACCACCTTACCCTTGGCGGTCATCTGATGTCTCGACGGTTTAAAGCAGAGCAAGGTTCTCAGATATGACATTCTTTACCTTGTCCACTTCGAATCGCTATAGTAAGCGACGGAAGTCTCCCCACACTCCTGTGGTTCAACTCGATCCTCCTACTTTGATGAACTATCTTTGTCTTTGGCATGATAGCTTCCTCTGTACGACTTGCACTTCTCTCCCCCACCATTGCCCTTGCCCAAGGGCTTTGGTGGTATGACAGTTGTCTTGGCATGAACGTTTTGGCAGCGTCGACTAGCGAGCGGAGGTTGGGCGATCCTGTCGTTCCAACTCCATCCTAGTTCAAAGCTTCAACCCCTCTGTTTGAAGAACACCAATGCTGGGCCTTCATCCTCCTGGGAACACTGTAGGCGGAGTTCGGTGATATCTTTCACGTCCTCCTTCAACATGCCCATCTGGCCGATGCTGAACAAAGCGATCTTGACCTCCAGTCCCAACTTGTCAGGGCTTGCATAATTGATAAGCTACCTTCTCTTGTCCCATGTTCCAATGGGACCCATGTTTGCCACATTCTACATCGTCGCGATGACAATGCCATCTTGAGTTTGCCACATCTTGCAGGATTCTTGGGATATGCCTTCTTCCGATCTTGGGACCTCCTTTGAAGCATATGCAACACCTTTGGGTATGGACGAGCGAGATCATTGTGCTCATTCACGAAGAGAATGCACCTGGGATGCTCGCCCGTCCGCAACTTGGACGAAGTAACGCCATTGCGCTTGTCGACAGGGATCATACGCCTTTGACATACTTATTCACCGAGCGACTGACCCTTGTGAAAGAATAGCCGTTCCGAGCCTTCAACGAACCATGGGTGTTCGTGAAGATGCTCCGCTTGGGTAAGCGGATTGCTGTTGATGAACTCATGGCATGAGCTCTCAACATCACCTCCATCTCCATTCGAAGGGACGACATCGCCAGTGTGTCCTTCGAAACTTTCAGCTTGCGATCCTTAGAGGCCGTTTCGATTACTCGAGGCGGTCCGAGAGGAAAGGACACTCCTTCCTTCGGTTGGTGGCGGAACGCTTGGCAACAACATGCCAAGGTTCGCCGATGTTCGACGCTTGGACCATTTGCCAAATCGGTTGTTGAATTGATGCGTCAATTTGCGTTGGCATATAGCAGGTTCGTCCCAACCCTTGATGGATGACATCACGTCGCTTGCGGGGCGACACTTGATGAGGCAGGCAAGGCTGACAACTCGTCCGCGAGTGTTTGCAAGTAATCAACACTTTGC
Organism: Pontederia crassipes; assembly: GCA_030549335.1. Lineage (NCBI taxonomy): Eukaryota > Viridiplantae > Streptophyta > Magnoliopsida > Commelinales > Pontederiaceae > Pontederia > Pontederia crassipes. Next base: position 71,832 of record JAUKPH010000040.1, read on the forward strand.
TCCATCCTTGAAAGTCATCATGGCGTGACAAGCGAGGCTACGGTACGACAAGATGCTTGCGATTGATGTTCCTTAGCCGATAGGATGATATTCCTTCGCCGAAAGGAACCATGAACCTTGATGCTTAAATTTTGGCCAACTTCCCCCGTGAAGCGGTTGTGCACTTAACGTTGCATGTTTGGACATGAGATGCGACGTCATGAAATACCGAGCAGCGCCAGGTCGTCACGATAATGCATGATCAATAGTCCTTGAATGTGACACGGGTTCTCCGAGTTACACAATGCTTGTGTAAGCGGTCTCATGGTATGAGCAGCGCAAGACCATCATGCGGAGCATATGGCCACTCTTGACGCAGCGCGACAATTCAAGATTCTCGATTGTATACATGGGGTGGTTGTTTTACTCGAGTGAGCGATGCATGACCGTCCCGGTTAGGCGGGGCGATCAATCCGCCATCATGATGCATGACGGACGTTCCTTGACACGACACGGGTGTATGAGGAACATGCTACGAGGCACGACTAGGCGTGCGGCGAGGAAGCTTGTCACGCATTCCTCGTTGACATCCATGATCAAAGACCATGGTACCAGTGCGCCTGGGCGTGATGAAGTTTTTGAGCGGAAGCACATTTCCTACGCCAAGGCACATTGCGACGACACAAGTGAGTCGTCGTCGCTGGGTAATCCGAACAGGAAGAACTGCTCTGATACCATTTGTCACGAGGTCATTCTCGGACACTAGATCACGTGCGGCGACTAGGCGGATAAGCACCTAGCCAAGCCTGTTTTGAGTTGGCAGCGGAAGTTTTATGTTCGAGACGACTATGCCGAAAGTCGCTCTTATAGACATTCAATCACGGACTTGACTAGAATGTTGGACTACTCGTCATGAGACCATGGCATTGGCATGTTGCGACACCAATGCAGGCGCTTAAAGTCCGAAGGGGCGACAAAGGGACCACGGGACGCCACGAAGAGACACCGATGTGGGTTGCCACTCCACGCTCAAAGTCATGACACTAGAATTAAAGGAAAGCTTACTTGTATTAAATATGATGAAACATAACATATAATTGGACATCGGAAGGCACTAGTGAACTCCTCCCAGTGTACCATAAGTATATGAGTCTTATTACATATTGAAGATGCAAAAGACGTACCCTACGGAAACGTCACCTATTTGACCATTCATAAAGACGTCCTTTACAAGATAAATGCTCTAAGGACGGATATTTTGGTACTCCGCAATATTATACAGTGCGGGACGACTGCATGTGTTCCATGTTTTCGACGCTGAGCGACCGAGGACTATAAGTTGAGCGGCACTGGTGCCGTCACGGGAAAACGTCCCGTGATAGGTACACACACTTTAAATAGTTTTCCATAGCAGTTTTTTCCCTCCTCTCGAATGAACCCTTCTTTCATCTGTAATGATTAAATGATAATACACTTCAAACTTTTGACTATTGTTTATACTTACTTTTCTCATACTATTATTTGTATGTTTATATGTTATTGTGATTACTGACGAGCAGATATAAATAAAATAATCAATATAATATGCAAAGCAAAAATACTTATATATTAATTATTCATGTCAAAGGAAAAAAGAGTGCCTTGCGAATCTTCAACAATTTAAGAAGAGTTCTTATATACCGAAAGTTTAGAATAAATCTAAAATCACCATTCCTCTTTATATTTTTTCTATTTTTTAAATTATATATATATATATATATATATATTAATGTTCCCATAAATATTATCATTTATTATTGCCATTCCTCTTTATATTCCATAATATCTTCTTTGCGCACAATGCCCCCTCTCCGATGTGGAGGAGGATGATACTTGATACTCTGTTCAAATTAGTGACTCGATTGTAGAGCATAATTCGCTAATCAGTAGAGTGGTTATAAATTTACTTCTTTAGAATAAAATTAAAGATTACATGAGAAAAGAAAATGATTGAATTATAAGTTTTCTTTAGGATTGGATTGTGTTTAGTTCTTCATTGTCATAATCTGAAATATCAAGAAACAAAAAGGATTAAAATTGTCATTCAATTAATCCCATGGGCCATCAATTTTTGTTTTATAAAATGGAATAATGATTTTCACAAGCCAATCAAAATTATTGTTATCATATCGTCAAATAAGATGATGTATTATTGATACCAACAATCATTTTTGTATACACCATTTATACAATTAAAAAAACGTATATGCTAGAAAATTGAAGAATTATGAAAAAGAATATTTTCTAACATAGATTTTTTTTGGTAAAAGGAAATGATAACTTTTAATTATATTAATAAAATATTAAACACTCCCATGCTTTTGTAAGTATTTTATATTTCAACTTTTTGTTGTTATCTTTTATATATATATGTGTGTGTGTTTGTATATATATACAGATACAATTTTACCACACACACTAAATCACAATGAGTGCTCCATTGAATGAAAACTATTAATATAACTGTGACATTGAATCACTTTGATATTTCAATTAATTATTAACACTCTGAATAAATGATGCATCTTCATGAAACAATGGCATTGCCCAAAACTAATGAATAGATTAGAGGAGGATATTACAATGATAATATATTTATTTTTATAAATGTGGATTATATGGATACACATTTACAACATAAATCACAAAAATATGATGGAATTAAAATTGATGTTAAAGAGTGGTTGATGCATGAATAAGATAACACATTTTTAATATATTATTTTAGTTTTTTCCCATAAATTTTGGCATTGCATGCGTTATTTTTTTATTTAATTTTTTTGATCTATTTGAGTTGATTATCTATCCAATTGTCAGTGTTATTCTGCAGATATTATTATCGGTTAGGCCTAAAGCAAATCCGAGACCGGATCCGGGTCTAAGCGGATCCGATTTCGACCCGAATTCTGTCGGATCAAAATTTTTTTGACCCGATACCGGACCCGAACCCGACCGGGTCCGGTAACAGGTCAGACCCGACATTCCGGAAAATTGACCGGGTCGCGACTGAAAATCACTATGACTGATCGGCGTCGAGTGTCGGGGGGTGAGGACCGAGGGGAGGACGGAAGAGGCCGGAATCGCCAACGTTGGCCGATCCGGCGCCTGACAGTCGGATCTGGCGCCCGACGGCCGAATCGGCCGTCGGTGATCAGATCCGGTGCCTGACGGCTCAGATCCGATGCTTGGTGGCCGGATCAGCCGTCAGACGCCACGATCGTGACCGCCAAAGGCGCGTGGCAGCCGATAGGAGCCACGATTTGGCACCTGGTGGCCGGATCGTGGCCGCCAAGCTGGATCGTACTGCCTGGGGGCCGATTCGGCCACCAGTTGCTAGATCGTGGCGCCCGGCGGCAGAATCGGCCGCCAAGCGCGCCAAGATCTGACGCCTGGTTGCCGCCGACGCCTGGTTGCCGCCGCCGTCATTGGCGGCCAATCCGGCCGCCAAGCGTCAAGATCTGGTGCCTGGTGGCCAGATTAGCCGCCGGGCGCCACGATTTGACGTTGGTGGCCGGATTGGCCACGAGGCGCCACGATCGTGGCCACCAAGCCGGATCGTGGCGCGTGGCGGTCGATCCGGCCACCAGGGGCTAGATCGTGGCGCCTGGCGGCTGAATCGACTGCCAATGGCCAGATCTGACGCCATTGGCAACCGATCGCGGCGCTCTTAGCGGCCGAGGAGAGAGAGAGAGGGAGTCAGGAGAGGAGAGGTCGGCCGGAGATCAGAGTCGTCGCCGCTGCCGCCGTGCCGTCGCCGTGAGAGAGAGAGGGAGAGGGCGAGGGCGAGAGACGGAGAGAGAGATGGGAGAGAGAAAGTGACACGGGGAAATGAAGAAAACGAGCGGAAGTAAATTTTATATACTCATAACCTGATCGATCCGGACCGTGCTCAACCCTATTACCGGTGGCAATAATGATTTTTTAAAATAAATTAGATTGTATATGTATTATGTATGCGTGAATATTTTATACATACATGAGACGATTAATATAATGATTTTTATGGGTTGTTTCTAGTCTGACACATACGTTAATTATCCACTAATCTGATATATATTCTATGCACCATTATGTTCATTGTGATGATAACTAATCATAATATTAACGGCCACTAATTAACATTACTTTTAATAGTGCATAAAATACACATTAAATTAGTGGAAATTTTATATATAAGTTAAAATGACACTGATGCATTTGTGCAGGGTGCATGCATACACTGCACAATCACAATTTGTGCATGCACACTAACATTTTTATATTTATTTCTCTCTATATATTATTTTATTATAATCATGTTTATTATTATTTCAATTGATTCATAACTATAACCGTTTCATAATTGTTTTTATTTGTACAAATTTTGGATTAGAGGGATATAAATATATAACGTACATAATAAAACAATGTAAAATTAAATTGATGTTAAAGAGTTCTTTTTTATATCCTATTAATTATTCGCGCAATTAATATAATGGTGCATAAAAAATATATTAAATTATCACATAACAAATAGTCACAAATAGAAAGGGCAGAAATGGGTGAAATATTGAATGAATAATAGTTAGTATATTAACATTGAATGACTCATTGGAATAAATTATTTTACAATAAAAATCTAAAAAATCATGGAAAATAAATGTGAATGAAAGGTAGAAAGTAGTTTGAATTTTGAAAGCCTTAGCTATCTAAAATTTGATTGATTATTAATTATATTATCTCATTTCAATAATTGTTTTTTCTAAGATGACTCAAATTAATAATGATGTTAATTATAACATTAATATTACTAATATTATAATGTTTTAGGTGTTAATACAATAAATGAGTAATTAAATATGGTGGTGATATTAATTCCAAGAAACGGCAAAAGATAAAAGAAATCTAAAAATAAACCCCCAAGAATAGATGAGAGTGATGATGTAGAATGATCCTAAGACTTTGGAATTTTATATGTGTATATATATACACACACCTATAAGGCATGCATTAAATGTTAATTTAATAAACATATAATTGAGTGAGATGGTGATATAGTTGCTAAAAAATGCCAAAAACGTGAAAAAAATAGAAAGCCAATAAAAAAAGAAAAAAAATGAATTTTGCCTTGACAATGATTTTAGAATATATTAACTAAATACATGTGTGGTCACATGTTACTAATTTCATTTCAAATCCCATTTTTTTATCTAATTAAATAATTACATTAAATTTGTAAAATTAATTGAAGGCGATTATCTTTCAATTACTCTTCATGAGTTTTAACATTTTTTAGGTATTAGTATAACAAATGAGATAATTAATTATTTTAATCATTTTTGGTATATATATGCTAACGTATCGAATGAGTCATTGACATAGATGGCATGGTATTAATTTTCAAGAAATTGTAATAAATAAGAAAAAAAATAAAACGAGAAAAGCTTCAGATTTATATATTATTATTAGTTATTATTACGGACAAATTGCTTACACTCAATATAAGAGCGCGCACAGACAACATGGCAACAAGATTTGCTTTCTCTCACTCCAATGACTCCATGCCATCACTGATATCATCATCGGAAGCCTCATCCTCTTCCTCCTCGTCATCCTCTTCATCATCCAGAAGGGGCCACTCGCCCAACTGCGGGTCACACACAGACTCTTGATTGGCTCTCCAATCGATCGTCTGACACGACCGCGAGCAGTACTCCATGGCTCCACACTCCGTGCACGGTCGAAACTCCAGCCGCCGCGTCTCCGGCCGGCCGCACTGTTGCTGGGCGCACAGCTTTAGGCCCTTCGAGCGCAAGCCCGCGAGTGCAGTACTCCCGGAGAACCAGTCCACAAGGAATGGGTGCACCGGGTGCGGTTCCGAGGTCGTAAAGCTCCAACCGCGCTCGCTACTTGGAAGAGCGGAGGAGGAGTCAGGCGATTGCTTCTGACGCGCTGCATCGACCTCCGAGTGCTCCGTCGACGACCAGGGCTCGGCGGCAGTGAAGAGGGAGGGAAGAGCCAACACAAACTCTCGAACATTAGCCTGAATGAGCAACCGACGGCCACCGACCACGTCGCAACACGAACCGTAGCCTTCTTGAAGGCAGTGGCCGAGCTCCCGGAGGGCGTTAATGTGGCCGAGGCTTGCTGCTTGGGCGCACAGCAGGACGCCGACTCCCAGGTCCTTGGAGCTCGTCATCTCCCCAACGCCATTAAGATGCATGATGGCCAGGGAGTAAAGAGACTCAGCGTGAAAATTGAGTGCCGCCATTGCCATAAGGGAAATCCCAGCGCTCCTATTCCCTAGGCAGTAGAATAAGATCTGCAATTCCATACAAAAAAAAAAAAATAAATAAAAACAAAGAACAAATCTTTATCTCTCCTTGAGCTTCAAAATCCATCTTTTGCATAAAAAATATTGTCATTCTAACAAGTAAGATTTCATGCGTACCATTCCGAACATGAAGCAAGCATCCAAGTTTCCAGCCTCCGCACAGCGCTTCAAGAAGCGCTGGGCAGAGTCTGTCCAGTTGTGAGCCTTGATAGCAAGTGCTTGCGGACATGCCTTCGACAAAACCGTCTTATGAAGCCCGAGCAGATTGAATCGCTTGTATCTGACACCCCAACAGTAAAGATCTCATGCTTACATAAATAAAATGCCAAAAGACGCCCTTTTTTTTTTTCATACGCAGAATCAAAACACTAAAAATGAACAATAAATTAAGAAAAGAACATACGTGGACATGGCGCTGATGAGGTCCGACGGGCATGTCGCGGAACAGCTGACCTTGGCAAGGATGCAGATGACGAGATCATCAGACAGAGAGTCAAAATGGTTCTTCGGCGCCGATTCCACCTCCAGCTCTTGCCTCTTCTCGCCAGGCTCCATTGGGACACTCGTTTTCTTCACCTATACTCCTTTCTAAACGCTGCTCTCCTCCCTCCTTTCCCTTCCACCACCGATGGTAGAAGGATGGAAGAGGGAGGAGGAAAGAAAGAAAGAAAGAAAGGATCTTGCAGGAGAAGGTGAGGGGGAGGAGGCATTTATATATATTGTGCAGAGACGACGCTTCGTTCAGGTTTTGTAAAATATTCTATTCATGAATAATTTTTTTTCCTGTGGGCTAGGGTTGTAAGAAAAATTCCACCGACTCCGCGAACTTATCCGACCCGAAAAAATTGACTCGGACGAACATATCCGAACTCGAAAAAGTCGAATTGAAAAAATAAAAAATAAAAAACTCAAGAATCAAATACGATTTAGAAAATTTTTTAATAGAATAAAATAGACTCGCTCTGAGTAAAGCTCAACTAGGAAAAATCATAAGATCCCGTGGAGTCCGTTTCTATTTATTAAATTTTATTTATATACTTAATTAATAGGTAATTAATTTTTTACTATTAGTATGACATTTTTATACAATTTAATTTATTCCTATTACATTATGAAATTCTAATTAACTATATTCTATATTTAGATGTACAATTAAATATGTTTATAGTAAGTTTAATTTATTATATATATATTATAAAATATTATTCCAAGGGGTTCGAAGAATCATTTTAAAAAAATTGATTCGTTAGACGGTTAGAGCATGATTTTTTTTCAAATGTTATTACAATGATTTTTATAATTTAAAAAATCAATCCAAAAAATAATGAGTAATTTTTTTACCAAAAAATTTGACCAATCCGAATAAGGGTAGGTACAACACAATCACACGCATCATAACTTAAGAGGTCACGGGTTCGAATCTTACAAATGAAACATATATTTCTTTTTATCTTGAATCTTTACTTTCCTTGCATTTAGGGATGGTATATCCTCCTCCCCCATGGACCCTACAAGGAATCTTCCATGAGGACTCCGAATTTGGAGAATTTTTCTCCTGCAGGATTGGGGATAGGGGCAAACTACCCCGAACCCTATTTCAAAGATTTTTGGGTGGGTTGCCCCTGTCCCATCGGTACCTCGAGTCCCCAAATCTCCTACTTTAGCTTCTAATTAAGAAACCCTAACACTTACTCCCTTTCTGTAGCTTCCTTTGCATTTCCCTTCTCACCTCCAATGCCTCCGCCTTTCCCTTCTCACTTCTCCTGCATCTTTGTTCTTGCCCATGACTTGCTATCCCGTGTTGTCGTCCTACTCGTTGCCCTCTTCGTCGATGATTTTTGGCCTCTTCCTGACCTTACGGACCCCTCCGCCATTAGTGAAGTCAACTCCCCTTCTTAGCTCTCCTGCCATCTTGCATCCCCTATGCTTGCCTACGACCTGCTGGTCCGCGCCCTTTGCTCTGCGTCTGCCGATGCCGTCCTCCTCGCCAGCAATCTCCGGTTCCCTCTCACCTTTGTAGATCCCTTCATCGTTGCCGCCGTCGAGGAGCGTGGCGATCCCCTGGGTGCTGAGGCCGTGATCAACCCTCTGCGAAGTTGGCTCCACTTCTCACCTCTCCTGCGTCCCCTATGCTCACCCAGGGCTCCGCCTCTGCCGTGTTGTCCTCCTCATCACCCCCTCCAGCCCTCGTGGACCCCCCTTGCGATCGCCGAGGATCTTTTGACCCTCTTCTCTAGCGAGGGCTACTATGTGGAGGAGGCAGAGGACGTCTCAAGCGAGGGCTACTATGTCGAGGAGGTAGAGGGTGCCTGATGCTCGACGGACGACCACTGATTGCGGCATCCGCTTGCCGAGGAATGGGGTGCCCATTGGAACCGTAGTGGGAGATTACATTCCCCTCACGCTAAGAATTCGGGATGAGGACGGGAACAGGGAATGATCATCAGGGACGGAGCAGGGGAGGGGATTACATTCCCTCTCTCTCGCCTTGCTGGAGAGAGGAGAGGGGCGATCACCCCCTCCCTCTCTCTCCGGTGCGTGCTCGACCAGAGGGGGGCGGTCGCCCCCCTCCCTCTCTTTCCCGCAACTCACCTTTTTTAAAATTTTTTTTAATGACGTGGACAACCTCATATTTTTTTTATTATTTTTTAAAATTTTTATAATGACGTGACCGACTTAAGTTGACGTGGATGAAAGAGAAAGTCGGCCATGTAAGCAAGACAACCGGGGTAAATTACACGAATGGTCCTCCAACTTTGAGTCAATTTTCTATTGGTCTCCCAACTTCAATTTGTAATCAGAACATCCCTCATCTTTTATTTTCTTGCACGATTAGTCCTCTTGACCGATGATAACGGATTTTCTGATTGTCTTGCATACCTGGCCAACACGTGAGTCATTTCTCCCTCATCCACGTCATTTAAGTCATCCACGTCATTTAACGCTCCAAACCATGTAAATTACACGGATCGTCCTCCAACTTTGAGTCGATTTTTAAACAGTCCTCCAACTTTGATATTATTGCAAGATTCATCCACTTGACCGGTAATAATAAAATAATCTTCCAATTATCTTGCGATGTGTCATAATAAAATATAATAAAAAATTTTAACTAGCTGACATCATACAATAAAAAATATTATAAAAATTTTAGGACGTGGACGAGCTGGCAGAGGAGGGGTGTCGGCACCCCTCTCCAAGCTCGCCCTTTGGCGAGCTGGCATAGGGGGCGCCGACCCCCCTCTCCAAGCTCGCCCACTGGTGAGCTTTGCACAAGGGGGGCTAACGCCCCCTCGCGAGTTCGTCGGCGCTCCTATCATTTTTAATTTTTATAGTCTCTCAACTTTGAGTCGTTTAAGGTCGCCGATGAGCTCGCGAGGGAGCGTTGGCGCCCCATGTGCGAAGCTCGCCAGTGGGCGAGCTTGGAGAGGGGGGTCGGCGCCCCCTATGCCAACTCGCCAAAGGGCGAGCTTGGAGAGGGGGCTGACACCCCCCTCTGCCAGCTCATCCGCATCCTTAAATTTTTATAATATTTTTTATTGTGTGGCGTCAGCTAGTTAATTTTTTATTATATTTTATTATGCCACATCGCAAGATAATCAGAAAATTATTTCTTACCAATCAAGTGGATGAATAATGCAATAATATCAAAGTTGGGTGACTATTTAGAAATCGACTCAAAGTCGGGGGATTATCCGTATAATTTATCTGGTTTGGAGTATTAAATGACGTTGATGACTTAAATGACGTGGATGAGTGAGAAACGACTTACGTGTCGACCACGTATGCAAGGCAACCGTGAAGTTGGAGGATCAGTTAGAAATTGACTTAAAGTTGGGGGACCATTCGTGTAATTTACCCACACAATCGGGAAACTTATTATCGCCGGTTAGGAGGACCAAGCGTGCAAGAAAATAAAAGATGGATGACGTTCTGGTTATAAATTGAAATTGGGGGACCAATTGGAAATTGACTCAAATTTGAGGGACCATTCGTGTAATTTACTCGTGACTATTGGTTATAATTTTAACTTATATAATATTTGGAAGGGAAATAAGGGAGAAATGACTTGTTTTTTAGGTTAATCCTAACGTAGAGTAGTTAATTTTTTTTTTATATTTTCTTGCAGGATGCAACTTATATTCACACACACTACATGAAAATGTCAATTTCAGACGGATATTTCTGTTGCAAATCACACCAAATTAAAAAAAATGCTTTTATGAAGGATTAGCACCATTAAAAAAAATGCTCATCGCAAAAATTTTACCAATGAATTAAAATCGTTGTTGCAAGTTCTGAAAGTCCTTCATAAAACCATTTAGAAAAAAAGTCCTTCACAAATTCCGTCAAAAGAATTCGTCAGAAATTTTGAAGGGAGATCATTCCATCAATAATCATACTAAAATAAATTTTAATATAAAGTAAATTATTATATTTTATTTGAAATCATATTAAATTTTATTTATGGAAAACTATATCAAAATTTTATACAAAATTATATTTATAGTAAATATGAAAATTATATTAAAAATCTATACAAAATTTAAAAGTTAGAATTATTTTATGCAACATTTAAAAATTATAATTAAAAGTTCATCCCTTTTTGCCGAGTCGCAGGCCGGAGTCACCGTGTCGGGTCACCGTTGTTGTCGTCGAAAGTGGAAAAAGAAGGTATTGTTATGTAATATAGACAGGTGGGCGTATATGTTATGTATTGATGTTCCGAAGGGGACTCACCTTCCACTACAAGAAAATGGCGAATTTGCGACGGACATTTTTCGAAGAAAATGAATCCTTCTCATTTATTGACGACAGTTGCGACAGATATGAAACTCCTTCCGTATTACTGAAGGCCAAGGTGGTCTTCATTATTACGGACGGAAAATCCCCGTCGCTAAATTATCGACAGATATAGCCTTCGAAATTACCGAAGGATTTACATCCGTTGATAATTTCGAAGGAAATACCCGTTGGTAGTTGTATTTATAGCAATATATATGTAATATAATATAAATATATATATTCAGTATTTTATTATTAAATTATTATTTTATTTACAGAAGGATAGTGCCTTCGAAATTACCGTAAGATTTGTAATTCGTTGATAATTTCGAAGGACATCACCCATTGATAATTACCATAGAAAAATACCTTCGAAATTACCAAAGGGTTTACATCCATCGATAATTTCGAAGGTACTATCCTTCGGTAATTAAAATAGTATAATTTCTTATTAATATATATAATAATATTATTAAATAGTAAGAATAGAATATGTATTGATATTAATTATATGTATTAATATATATAATTACAATCATTAGTAATATTATGTTATATTAAAAATATTTTACAAAAATGGAAGAGAGATATGTGTTATATTATAAATATTAATAATCTATTATTATTTTATTTACCGAAGGATGGGGCCTTCGAAATTACCGAAGGACATTATCCGTCGGTAATTATGAAGAATATTATCCGTCGGTAATTTTGAAGGACATTATCCGTCGATAATTATGAATGCCTTCGAAATTATCGAAGAATTTGCATCATTCGATAATTTCGAAGGCATTATCCTTCAGAAATATATATAATAATAATATTATTAAACATTAATAATAGTATATGTATTAATATTAATTATATATATCCTTCTATATAGTTACAATCATTAGTGATATTATGTTATATTATAAATATTTTATAAAAATGGAATAAAGAGATGTGTTATATTATAAACATTAATAATGCACTATTTTAGTTACAAAAGGATGGTGCCTTCGAAATTACCGAAGAATTTAGTATCCCTCGATAATTATGAAGGAATTACCCATCGGTAATTGTGAAGGATATTACCGATCGGTAATTGTGAAGGATATTACCGATCGGTAATTGTGAAGGACATTACCCGTCGGTAATTACCGAAGGAAAATACCTCCGAAATTATCGAAGGATTTACATCCATCAATAATTTCGAAGGCATTATCTTTCGGTAATTAAAGTAGTATAATTTATTATCAACATTTATATATATATAATATTATTATTAAACATTAATAATAGAATATGTATTAATATGTATAATTACAATCATTAGTAGTATTGTGTATATTATAAATATTTTATAAAAATGGAAGAGAGATATGTGTTATATTATAAACATAAATAATATATTATTATTTTATTTACCAAAGGATTTAGCATCCTTCCGTAATTTCGAAGGACATTAACCATCAGTAATTATCGAATCGGCCGCCAGCGTGCCGGCCGGCCCGAAAGCGACCGGATCCGGCCACTAGCGATCGGATCCGGCCGCTGCTCCCCATCCCCTTCTCCCTCTCCCTCTCCCTCTCTCTCTATCTCGATTCTGGCCGCCGATCTGGCAGCAAGCAATATATTTTTTTAATATTTTTAAAATTGTTCCGACGGATGTATGCGTCTCAACTCCGCCGGTAGCTACGATAGGTGTCGCCCTTGAAGGCTTCGGCGGGTCGCACTCGCCGATGCCTTCGACGGGTTTGCACCCATCAGAGCCTTCGACGGGAGACGCCTATCGAAAGTTTCGATAGGCGAATGCCTGTCAAAGTCTTCGACGGGTAGGCGCCCGTCGGAACTATCGACGGGTGCTCCCGTCCAAATCCGTCGAAACTAATGAAGGGTCGTCTAGGGTGGGTAGTGCGGTTGGGAGCTTCCGACGGTCAAATCCGTCAGAATTTGAGAAGAGGATCTCTCCTTCGGTATGTTTAATGGATTACATTCTTAAAAAAATTTGACGACAAAACATGCGCTGCAATCGTCCTTCGGAACTTGTGACGGGATAGTTGAGGACCGTCGATAATTTTTTCCAATGGCAAAATTTCTAATAACCTATTATGTCGAAAAATCCATCGCAAAGCTGTATTTGCGACAGATTTCGAAACTTTGCGACGGAAAAATCCATCACAAAATCATTAAATTCTTGTAGTGTTCGTTGTTACCGACGGGTTAGGGATCCATTAGTAGTGTCGAAGGCGTAACCCATCGCAACGTTACACCGACAATGTTGTGAGTATTATTATGAGATATTATATTTTAATATGACGTACCGATAGATTTAGCCTTCGGTGATACTAACGGATGTTCCCCCATCTATAATATCGAAGGAGGAACCCGTCGGTAAACTACCAATGTGTATCTACCGTCAGTACTATCGTAGGCTCCTATTACCGCCTATATTTTTGAAAAAAATTTAGACCCGTCGTAAAATTTGTCAAAAAATACGAAGGATTCGTACCCATCGGAAACGCTCCATCGAAAATTCCCCATTTTCTTGTAGAGAGAGAACACTAGGGCCCCGTTTGGTTGGGGAATCGGGCGGGAACCGTAGCTTTGTTCCGCCCGGTTCCGCCAAACACCGTCCCGAAATTTGATTCCGGGGCGAGAACAGAGCTGGTGGAATCGAGGTCACGTGACCTCGATTCCACCACTCCGAAATCGGAGGCTGTCATTTTTTTTCTTTTTTTTGACTTTTGATCATGACGTGACCTTTTTCCTTTTTTTTCAAAAATCATTTTCTTTTTTCTTTTTCTTTTCTCTCACACTATATCTCCACTAAATAAATTATTTAATAGATATAAAATAATTTTAATAAGTGTTTAATGTAATATTACCTATTTTTTCATTAAAAATTTTTAATATTTCATTAAATATAATTAATTTTAAAAATGATTTTTTATATTTAAATAATATAATTTTCAACAAAAATTTTCCCATAAAATTTTTTTATTTACAATTTTATTTTTAATTAATAATAAAATTATACTTCATAATTATAATAATTATTTTTACTTCAAAACCTATCTAAAATTCATCTATCACATCTACTTTTTCCCATCACATTAACCACCTTATTCTTCATCATCAAATTTCACTCCAACCAAACATACCCCGAACTAATCTGTCAATTCAACTATGCACGAGAAACTTAAGAGGAACCGTAATTCTGTTTCCAAACGACCCCTAGAGGTGGTGAAAGCTAGCAATGGTGGATGAGATCATGCTTAGACAACGTTGGAGGCGGACAAAGCGTGTGAGATCGGCATGAGCGGTGCTAGAGGAGGAGATCGTCATCGGAGTTTGGAGTTGACCGGATCCAAAGTTGCAGGTAGGAGTTTGTCGGATCTGCGGAGGGAGCGTCGACCGAGGGAGTTGAATTTTACAACACTATTTTATTATATAATAATATAATATATTTTATAATAAATTCAAATTTCGATGGATGGCAAATGTGTTTGAACTTTAATATTAAAAGATCAATGCTAATGCCGTTGTAATATTGTAATAATATAAATTTTTTTATGGTCAGCAAATCCGTCGATAATTATTTAATATGATAGTTTCGAGCTTAGAAACAGAAATATTTTGAATTTTTTATGATCGTACCCTTGGTATCTCCGATGGCCAACAAACCCTTCGACTGTTGATAATTATTTAATATTCTTTTCAATAAATGTTAGTTCTTTGCAAAGAAAAAAGAAATAATATATGATAATTTTGAATTTCTCACAATGACATCCTTCGGTATTTTTTATGGCCATGAAATCCATCAAAAATACTGAAGAATCCTCTATGTAAAGCAAAAATAAATAATATTATGTTTTTTTAAAAAATCAATGGTCGCATCCTTCAATATTTTCGATTGTCTATAGATCCAATGGAAATACTGAAGGATCTGACCGTTGGTAACTATTTAATATTTATTTCAACAATTAATTGTTCTGTCCGAAGAAAAAAGAAAAAAAATATAATAATATTTTTAAATTTCCAACAATCACGTCCTTCAATATTTTTTATGGTCGACAAATTCATAAAAAACACTAAAGGATCCGACCGTCGATCGTTATTTAATATTTATTCCATTAAATGGTAGTTTTGTGCAAAGAAAAAAGAAATAATGTTAAAATATTTTTGGATTTCTGACGATCGTGCCCTTTGGTATTTTCGGTAGCTAGCAAATCTGTTGAAAATATCGAAGGATATAACAGAAAAAAGTGGAGTTTTCGTCGGATAGTTGTCTCCATCGCAAATATTTTCAATGACTTTTCTGGGTTTCAATAATACAAAAGGTTTCTTTGAGCATTGGAAGTCAAATATATGGCCAAGATTTAAAGATCATGATCTTACCTACTACAACAATTGTAATATCTGTTCAAGTATCACGAGCTATACCTTTAATATGATCGTTTTCTCAATGTTTCAATTTTTGAGCAATACATTAAATATGACAAATATATACAACTAAAGGTGAACTATTCATATGAGAAAATCAAACTATTGGATGAATGCTTAGAGCAAGGAGAGATGGAATATTTGAGAGTTGGAGATTGCAAATAAAGAAGGATTCTTATCTTGAAGGTGAAAATTGTCAATTCGACTTTGTAAATGTTGAAAAGACACTACAACATTTTTTGAATTTTTGATGGACAAATCCCTCGGAAATCCTATGAAATCCATTAGAAAATCTGATTTTTGACAGATTTTTTTATGGGACGATGTTATTAGAAAAATGCTCATTGGAAATGATTTTTAGTGCATTAAAATTGTCGATATTTTTTTATGTATATCACCGTTGCAAAGATGCTCTTCGAAACTTCCGACAGAATAACTCGTTGAAAGTTTTGAAGGACGAATGCCCTTCAAAAGTTTCAACGGGGGATACTCACTGAAAAGTTTGATGGGTGCATGCCCGTCAGAAATTTAAAAAAAATCAGCCATCAGTGGATAGATCTAGCTGCAAGCGGAACGATGGCCGGATCCAACGCGGTTGCAAGTGACCATATATGGCCAAGAAATAGGGAGAGGGAGATGAGAGATAGAAAGTGAGTGAGTGAGTAAGAGAGAGAGAGAGAGATCATAAGAGCTGATGTGTCAATGTCGAAGCCGCATGATACCTAGAACCAAGGGTCGCCGAAGCCACGTGCGAGAGAGATCGAGAGAGTGAGAGAAATAGAGGAAGATGGAGAGAGAGGGAAAGGGAGTGGACGAGAGAGATATGGATAGTGGGAGAGGGAGAGAGTGAGAGAGAGGGGTACTTATTATAAATTTAAATTTCGATGATCGTAGTCTTCGAAACTACAGAGTGAGATGTTAGCACCATCACAAACCTTAATATTAAAATATTAATCATATACTAATATTAATCATTGTATTGTAATATATTTTATTATAAATTTAAATTCTAATGGTTCTACATTTTGAAATTGCCAATGAATTAAAATCCGTTGGTAACTCTAAAGATTAGGACTGTCAGAAACCTTAATATTAAAATGTTAATCATATTATCATATTTTATTATCTAGTATTATAATATATTTTACTATAAATTTAAATTTTTATGGTCCTAGCCTTCTGAATTATTGACATATTTCAATTCGTCGGTAATTTCTAGCCTAAGAAAATTTAACATTAAAAGATTAATCGTATACCAATATTTCATTATATATTAAAATATTTCATTATAGCCTAAGAAAACTACAATTGTCGAAAACCTTAATATTAAAATATTAATCGTATGTGTATATTTTGTTGTATAGTATTATAATATCTTTTATTATAAATTTAAATTATAATGATTCTAGTCTTCGAAATTATCGACGAATAGCAATTCATCAGTAATTTCGAAGATATTGACCATTGATAAAATATCAATGAGATTTTTGTCATCGATAAAATACCGACGGCTGCTTTGTCAATCAGTAGTTCAAGAGGATGTTTTTCTTTGTCATAAATTTTATCAAAAAATATGAAAGATTTTGATTATTCGAAAATATGCATTTTTTTGTAGTGAGAAAGTTGTTAAGTGAACAACTAAAGGGTGGAATATTGCCCTCTTTCTTGATCAACCCTCATTTTTTTCCTTCCAATTTTTCTTTGTAACTCACATTGACGATTGCTTTTGAAGTTATAGCATCACTCATCCATTTATTTGGAAAAAAAGAGTTAAAATGTTTTTGTACCACTATGGTGTAAGACCAATATGATCTCTTAATCGTATTTAACATATTATCTTACAATTAATAATTAGTGATCTTGCCATTTCAATCTTTTTCTCGAGATCAAGATTGATTATTGTCCACTAGATCTTAAGATTGTGCAATACTACAAGTGATTTTCCCAATCATGTATATAGGGCTTGGGGTGGAGTGGTAAGCGACTACTCCTCGCTTAAGCACTTCGAATTTTTATGAATATAAAAAAATTCTATTGGGAGACTATAAGCAACAATTTATCATATAGGACTATAAGCAACAATTTATCACAAATGAAATGTAATGACTTCACAATTAAAAGTGCGCAAAATGTTTTTGTTGTTGTTCTGAATTTATTTACTAAACCACACAACGAATGTTGACAAATGAAATGCAATTATTGCACACTATTAAAAGTGTACAAAATATTTTTGTTGTTGTTTTGAATTTAATTATTTACTAATCCACGTAGTGAATGGTCAGAATTAAATTTTGACCGATCAAATCTCAAACCAAGATAGTCTGAATGTGCATGTGCAAAGAGTGTAAGAAACATTATCAAATAGTTTTGGGGGACCTATAAAGAAGTCTACCAATCTAGCAAAAAAAAAATGCATATTAAGTACTCTTTTTAGCATCATTATTGAAAGGGTATGATCCATTCAATAAAATAAAATTGTTGTCTTATCTCTTAGGCAAAGAAAAAACATAAAGTGGGGTTCTCATTAGAATAAAAATATGGCAGGAAAAAATGTTCTTATTACAATCAAAATAATCTAAATAAACCCAATAAAAAAATGTCCTCACTATAATCAAGATATTTTGGTTTAGCTTGATTAGTTCACCAATTTATAAACAAATCATATTCAAACTTTCAAGAAATAAATGAATATTTGTTCAAAATAAGATTAAAGACTAAACAATAAAAAATGTTGACTTGCAATTGTGATTAAACAAAAACAGTTTACAAATGCAATTCAATAATTTGATTTTATTAATTGTTTAGTGTTTTAATAGTTAGGGAAACTCTTAATAGATTGAGTTAACTGAATTTTGATCAAACATTTTGTGGATCCTATAGATCCTCTAATCTGGAAGGGGTTATTATCGAATTGCTTAATAAACGTTTGTAGCTTCCGCGACATGCTAAAGTTTTAATAGGCCTTAATAGATGGAGTGACTAGAAGGTGGACTAAGCAAGCACATTCAATAACTTATTTTTTCAAATTTGATGTTAATCTTTCACAAATTTTGTTATTTCATATTATTTAATTTTTCACTAATTTCACATAAATTTTTTTAAATCTTTTTGTATTGTTTCATGAATGTTCTTATTACTAGTAAACAAATCACATATATTGTATTATCGAGTATGTTATTTTATAAGATCACCAGTTTATATTAATGATATAGATTATATAAGCATATCTTAGTTATATATGAACACTTAATATCATTAGCGAACTAACATTCGAACTATCAAATGGTTTATTAATTTAATGGACGGGCATCAAATTATTGAGGGCAAAGACTTGGAAATTATGTCTAGCCCGACCCATTCAATTTGGATCAGATTCGATTGAGCTTATTTGTTATCATATTGGATCGAACAATGGGTAAATCGGACCGTTTAGTCCGATAAAACACCATCATTGGTGGGTCAGGTTTGTTAAATGTTAACCTTGCACACTAGGACAAATCTCATGAACAGATTTATTGTTTGCATTCTTTATCATGTGTTGTATTATTTACTACATTTTTGTTTTATGATTTTGTAATGTATCTTTTATTTAAGCGTGTGATTTGGCTAAAGGGATTGATGTTGAAGATTAATTTTTTTAAGATTGCACTAGGTCATCTTATCGTCTTTGATCTTACTCCAACTAGTGTTTCATTTTAAATATTAATGTAGTTTTCAAAAAAGCGAAGAAAGGAAATAAATATTACACTCATGATTGCATGTTCCCCTCTGTGACTCCTCTATTATGATACCTTTAATCTCTGCTCTTGTCCTAAGGGATTCCAACCAAAATAGGAATGTGTGCTAGGAAAAGAATAGAGGAATAATTTTACTTTATTATCCTCAAACTACACCAATTTAACTATTGTTAGTAGATAAAATGATTTCTTTCACTTCTGAATTCCTGAACCAATAACGAATTCCATTTCGGATTTCGTATGGATAAAAGATCCTCATATGCTTTTTAAAAGTATTTTTAATGGTTTAAATCATTTTATTTAATAAAATTATTTTAAAGTAATTTTAAACTTCAAAATAGGTTGAAATAAGTTAATATTTAAAATGGGTAAAATCGCCTTGAGTTTGAAAAGAAAATGATGCATTAAATTGATGTAGCAAGCAAAATTCGTTAGTAAATATATTATTAGCTCAAGTAAGATTACCCCACCTTGTATATATATTACGGCAAAGTAACTTTCATGTTAGTATTTGCTATATAGCATAAATTTTTATTGTTGATTTGTTTTTCTTGCACTGTTTTCAGGTTTCTAAATGGTTCGAAAATTAACATTTCGACATTTATAGCTGATAAAATGTTTTCATCATTAGGAACTTGCAGCATTGCAATTAATATAAAATATCCTATATGTGTTGAGATTGTTTTATATAGTTCATAATTTACAAAGAAAGCAATCATCCGATTTATGTTTATTTTAGTTAGATAGGAAACTTATAAAGGTGATGGGATATGGACTTGATTCATTGATCATATTAAAGCAAGCTCATGACATGTCCCTTGATGGCTGTCATAATCCAACTTCTCAACTTTGGGAAAAAAAAATAGAGAAAACATTAAATTAAATTAAAATACTTATAAAAAAAAGCATATATGTTGCGTGCGATCATTTCATGTCTGATATCTCTTCCGAAAGGTATTAATTGAGGGCTCATGCGGAGGAGGGGATGAAATTAATCTCGATATTTTGGCACGTATGTGTCACATGCATGTCATTAATCTCATTAATTATATATCTCATATAGTGATTCCTAATTTGGTTAATTGTTTTATGCCAAATTACTTGATTACAAAATGCGTCTAGTTATTTGCAGGAAAAAAGATAACAACAATTTATTTTTGTGACGATGAAAGATAATAATTTTTTTTCAATTTTAATTGGTGAATAACTTTTTATGATGTAACTCTTTTTTTTTATACTAAAAGGGTATATATTTTTTTCGAATTATACAAAATTAGCCATTCGTGATTCTCTCTCTCTCTCCTTCCAGTGTATGGCAGAGGGTCACAGTTTCAAATTATACGAGGTTCGGTCACATGAACGTCCTCTCTCTCTCTCTCTCTCTCTCTCGCCAAATTCATCTGACGCCCCTCGTCGCCTCCGTCCAATCGACACGTCCCGCGTCCGGGCCCCTCCACGGTCCCCTTCCCTCTCTCGCCTTCGCTCCCATAAAGCATTCACGTCACTTTCCGTCGCCCTCACCTGCTCATCCTATGCGACAGCATCTTTAGCCGTCCATCGCCACTTGGACGGCCGATTGCTCGCGTCTCGCAGGGAGACTTATGTGCGCGCTACCGAGCGCATCTCGCTTGCGTGACGTACGACGTCCCGCTTTGCTTTTTATCTTGGGTAGCATGAGGAGCTGCTGCTTCCTTTGCTTGTTTTAGGGTTTGCCAACTCTACGCTCTCTCCTGCGCACTCTCTCTCTCATACCATATCCAGCAATAGCGGTGGGCGCCTTCTCCGTCTCTTTCTCTCCCCCCACTTAGCCTCCTCATGATGCTGTTTACTTGCTTTCTCTCTCCTCCGTGCTTCTCCGCAGCAGGTGAAGAGCTCCACCTTTGTTGGCAGGTTATCTGATCGGCAGCCGGAGGAAGGAAGGGAGGAGCAGGAAGAAGAACAAGGAGAGAGAAACTGTGAGCATGGGGAGGGGGAGAGTGGAGCTCAAGAGGATCGAGAACAAGATCAACAGGCAGGTGACGTTCGCCAAGCGCAGGAATGGGCTGCTCAAGAAGGCCTACGAGCTCTCCGTGCTCTGCGACGCCGAAGTCGCCATCATCATCTTCTCCAATCGCGGCAAGCTCTACGAGTTCTGTAGCAGCTCCAGGTGCATCATGGATCAAAGTTGACTAGTTTTTCTTTCTTTCTCTTCTTTGGTTCCAGCTGCAAGCTTAAACAACTATCAATTGGCGGATGAAAAAAGAACCGGATAAAGAGTGAAAAATAAATAAAAACAGTGAAAAAATTTCAGGTGATGTTAGTAGAAAAGCACAATAAAGTTGGTCGGAATGAAGAACAATAAACGAAAAGTAAGGACGAATAGATCTCTGCCTGTTGCTGGATCTTTATGTTTTCACAGATTTTTCTGGCAGTATGCCTTTTTTTTTCTCTTTTGTCACAAAGGTTTTAGGGTTAGATAAGATTGATCAGATTGTTTCAGAACGACTCGTTTGAAGAAATTTAGGAGATCGATCTTGGAGTTCACTTTTTTTGGATGGCTGGAAAAAGATAGGTCTGAGATCTACAAAATGAGGTTTGATTGACGGATTAACCTAAAAAATGAAAAAGAAATTCTTCGTTTGTAGTCTGAAGTGCTGGTTGCATGTATGTTTAATTTCGAATATGAAACCCCAAATTTATAAGAAGTACAAAAAAGAAACGCTCCTGCAAAGTTTTGGCCTTGTGTTTTATGAACTTTTAACTCGATCCCTTCCTGCACTGGCTCGTTGCAAGCTTCTTTCTGCATGCTAAATGACCTTTTTGGGCCAAGTTTGATGCTTCTGCTGCAGTTAACGACCAAAATATTTATGGTCCTCCTGAACTTGCTTCTAATCTTGCATTCTGCAGTGGTTTCTTCAAGATATGCCAGGAATATCTAGTACTCCTGCGTCCGAGGTTTTCCATAGATCAGCTCTCTCCCTTGCCTTCTTTCGATCATTCTTTCCTTAAGAGACCATTGGTTAATATCTGAGGCCATGGTTACATACTCTAGTACCTAGGATCTTGAAAAAGCCTCTGGAGTACCGTGACATGTTTATAGATGTCAGTACGTAGTTGTAGTACTGCTGATCTTTCTTCAATATTTTATGCTGGAGTATTTCAGAGGGGAGTAACTTTGATATATCTACGAGATTTAATAAGAAGCGGGCATCATAGTAAGTCAAGGGACTTCAATGGTTCGCACAGATAATTCAATAAGACTTCTGGTATAAATGCTTTTCCAGTTGTCAGCTCACATGGAGATCATTTTTAAGTCCTTGAAGTGCCTGAACTCTACTCGTTACGATTATCTTGTACATACACAATAGTCTCAATTGGTATCCCAATCATCCAAAATTATGACTTGGTTTCCTTTCAAATTTATTGCACGAAATAATTTTCTCGAGTACTATATACTTTCGTAAAAAATCCGGTTCCTATGATTCAGTAAGTATTGAAGTAGCAAAACGTTGTAGGCTTTCTCCTCGGAATTGTCAATGCATTTGCATGCGATGCCTAATTCTGCATCCTAATTAATTTAGGACAGAGTTTACCGTTTTATTATTCTTGACTGGAAAAATCTTGAATAGTTTTTTTTTTTAAATTCCATGTTTCTGGTAATCAAAAGAAAGTTTTTTTTCTAAAAGCTTATGTGCAACCTAATGTTCACCTTTTGCCATTTTGAAATATATAATTTGTTGAGTTATTTATGAAACTACTTGGGCATGTTCTGTCTCTCTATGCTCTTTTTTTTAACAAAAAATGTATTAAAAATCCCATAATTATGTTTCTACAGTATGATGAAAACACTTGAGAGGTATCAAAAGTGTAGCTATGGAGCACCGGAGACAAGTTTGCAAGTGAAGGAAAACCAGGTGCAGATAAAAAGTTATTTTTTAACCACCTATTTCATTATGGATGTCACACGTTTGTGTTAAGGCATTGTCTTCAGTTTCATTTGTTGCATTCTATCAAAACTACTATGATACTCTCTTAGCTTTGAAAAAAATTAGAAAAATTAAAGATGGAAATGAAAATTAAGAAACAGAATAGTGGTTTTGAGTCAGAATGATTCGTCTTGCTTTTTTTTTGGTATCTACAATTTTTTGGGTAATAAAAATGAATAGTTATAAATAATTAGTTATTATTAATTTAAGTAGTTTTATAATTGAATCTTTTTTAAAATAAAATTATTTATTTACCAATATTTAAACTTTCAGTTATTTTTTATCAACTAAACCAAATGACCCCTGTGACCTTCCATATTTCAATTGAGAATAAGCCTTTTTTTAGTTTCGATGAATAAATTAGAAATGACATTATAAAGAAAAGAAATTGTGGACGATTATATCACTAGAAGAATTTAATTGCATCTAATGTGATCATGACTTCCCTGTTTCAGTTCACGAATAAGTTTTTTTTTGTGTTTTCGATGAATCAATTTAGAAATTACATTATCAAGAAAAAGTTTATAGATGATTCGACCGCTAGAAGAATTCAATTGCATCTAATGTGTATATATCTGACTTATTTTGAACGGGGAGGAAATTTTGAAGAGAATTTGTAAGAGGAACATTTGAAATTTTACCAGTGTGTACGAATCCTTAGTTTATTCATAATAAACTTGTATGAGTATTGCCCTTAAGGACATTATCATTCACAAATTATAAACAGTTACATACGCCCACACACGCATAAACAATTACAAAAGTTTGTACCGCTACAAGAAAAAGACGCTTTTTGGACGGAAAATTTCTCACGGTCGCAAAGCCGTTGTATTCTTTGACGGATTATTTTCCGTAAGAATTTCTAACGATTCAAGCCGTGAAAAACTTTTTTCACGACTCGAGCCATGGAAAGTCTTTCTCATGGCTTGAACCGTATTTTCTACGGCTTAGGTCGTGAAAAAAGTTTCACATGACTCGAGCTTGGGAAATGTTTTTCACTTTTTCTACGATTTCGATCGTGGAAATTTTTCATGGCTTTAATCGTGAAAAATATTTCCCGCAGTCTAAATCGTCGGAAAGTCAAAAGTCCCGCAAAACTCTTCCGCCTATTTTTTCTTTATTTTTCCGCTTCTGCCTGTTTTTTTTATTCCACGGTTTCAACCGTGGAAAATATTTATAACACCCTTGCACTTGCGTAGGATATTGTCCGCTTTGGACCTCCGTCTGCACGATTTTACCAAAACGCGTCCTATCAAGTCAAGATCATGCTCCCATATATACTCAGCATCTCTTCCGTGACTTATGCATGTTGGACTAATTCAAGGCATGCCTCATGCACCCTTCTCCCCTTAAGGGACTCAACGCCCTCGTTGAGTGATCGCATCCCACCATGCACAGAGACTCATGTGGATTGGCTCTGATACCATATGTAACACCCTTGCACTTGCACTCCGTCCGCACAATTTTACCAAAACGCGTCCTACCAAGTCAAGGCCATGCTCCCATATATACCCAGCATCTCTCCCGTGACTTATGCTTGTGGGACTAATCCAAGGCATGCCCCATGCATCCTTCGCCTCTTAGGGGACTCAACGCACTCGTTGAGTGATCGTACACCATCATGCATAGAGGCTCACGCGGAGTGACTCTGATACAATATGCAATACCCTTGCACCTGTGTAGGATATTGTCCGCTTTAAACCTCCGCCCGCATAATTTTAGCAAAACGCATCCTATCAAGTCATGGTCATGCTCCCATATATATCCAGCATCTCTCCCGTAACTTATGCATATAGAACTAATCCAAAGCATGGTGGGGTGCGATCATTCAACGAGGGCGTTGAGTTCCCTAAGGGGAGAATGGTGCATGAGATATGTCTTGAATTAATCCCACATGCATAAGTTACGAGAGAGATGCTGAATATATATGGGAGCATGACCTTGACTTGATAGGACGTATTTTGATAAAACCGTGCAGGCGGAGGCCCACAGCAAATAATATCCTACGCAAGTGCAAGGGTATTACAGGCATGCCTTGGATTAGTCACACATACATAAGTCACGGAAGAAATGTTAGATATATATGGGAGCATGACTTTGACTTGGTATAATGCGTTTTGGTAAAATCGTACAGGCGGAGGCCCAAAACGGACAATATCCTACGCAAGTGCAAGGTTATTACAATATTTCTTGCGGTCTAAACCGTCAGAAAGTCAAAAGTCCCGTCAAAATTTCTCACATATTTTTTCTTTGTTTTCCCGATTCTCCCTCTCTTCTCTTTCTTTTTATTCCCACTCTCCTCTCTCCTCTCTCTCCCTCACCGGCGTGCTTTTAGGTGACCGACGCGACCTCCGACGATGCCCCGCTGCGGCCTCCCTCCTTCCCCCTCCCTCTCTCATAGGGGGCAGGCCGAGCGCAGTCGGGATCAGTCGCGCACAGTCGGATCCGACCTGCGTGTAGGCCGGGCGCAGCCGGATTCGGCCTGTGTGCGGTCGGATCCATCTGCTAAAGCAGGATCCATCCCGCGCACAGCCAATTCCGACCGCGCAGGTAGTTCCCACGATTTGGACCGTGGGAACCTTTTCCACGGCCGAGATCGTGGGAAGCTCTCACGACTTCAGCTGTGGGAAAAGATTTCACGGCCTAAATCGTAGGAATGTTGTCATGGCCGAGCCATAGAAAATATTTGCGACGAGCACTATTGCGACGGATCGTTCTCGTCGGAAAATCCATCGTAAAGTATAATTTTCGATGGATTTTTATCATTTTACGACGGCTCAGATCGTCAGAAATGTGCATTTTTCTTGTAGTGTACTAGGTGAGATTGATGATTCATATCTCGTTGGTTGTTGTAGAATTGTATATTAATTTTTGGATCAAGTATCATTAGATCTTTATTATGGACATACCACGTATGTGATAAGCTCAACAGCCTCAACAAGAAATGCCAAAGTTTTGCTCCTCCATTTTCTCAAACATATGATATTAATTAAATGCTGATAACACAGGAAAAATGTAACGATACGCATGTCGCATTTTATTGCTTTGGTAAAAGCTTGAATAACACGAAGGACAGAAAACTTATGTTTGACTGTTAAAGTTTGAAACTAATGAACTTTTGACCTACGTTGACGTCGTCTTAAAATTTTAATTTGACGATGTTTAATTTTTCTTAAAAATCTGTACACGTAGATGCGAAAACATGTTTGTATTGGTCACATCAGAATACCAAGGGCGAGGCATGCAGGCATTTGCTTGTGCCATTGATAAGGATATCTAAAATATGTGTTTAAACATCTTTTGAATTAGACTATGATTTAGCTGTTTTGCTATTTTTTTTGTTAGCATATAAATTTACCTTTTTGTTTCTCTGGATTATCTTTAATTCGAGAATAAAATTTGTTATATTGTGGCAATATTGACAATATATAAGTTTAGACATGAGATTATTATGAAGTTTTTTTTCTACATGATAAAATAATATGGCATATGCGTTCGATATATGAAATTTAGAAGTTAACTTGATTATTAATATAATTGATGAATAACTTTGCAATTATAACATATTTTATTGAAATAGATCTGATGCAATTTTCAATTATAGAGATTATCATCGTTGGATTAAAAGCTAAACCTCTTCCATAATTATTTTTAAAGATGCCTATTCATAGTAGTATGATAGAAAACGATAATTTGCAGCATCATGCACATCACTTGATCTTATTCATAAATGTTCATATTGGCACATACGCTGTGCAATATAATCATTAGCCTCTTTTTACAATATTTCATAAAGTCCTGTGGTGAATTTAGATTGTAAATCAATATTTATCTTTCACAACTCAATAACCTTTGTTTTTCCTATAACAATAGAGCATGTAATAATGATTACACAACATCATGCTTTTCTAAACATAAAATTTAATGTACCGCCAAAGGTTCAGATGAATGGTGCACGTAAGTAATAAAATTTAGTCTATCTTTATTTGATGACATCCAGATTTATTCATTTAATGACAATTTTCTTACTGTGCGTTCATATTTATCCAAATTGGTGGCATCTCGACAATGTTAAGATTATTCACTATTCATGCGATCAATCATTCCACTCTAAGATCTCATGTGCTTGGATATACTACTCACAGTCACGTAACCTGCCATATGAGGAATCATTTGCTTATATATATTACTTTTACAGCTAGTCCAGAGTAGCCGTCAAGAGTACTTGAAACTTAAAGCGAGACTGGAGGCCCTTCAGCGCTCGCAAAGGTAAAACCAGAACCGTCATTAATTAGCTTACCTGAATCTGCAACAAGAAATTCAGATAGATTTATGTAAGCAAAACTATCCAATCAACGTTGCAGGAATCTACTTGGTGAGGATTTAAGTGCACTAAGCGTTAAAGAGCTTGACTACCTTGAGAAGCAACTTGAGATGTCCCTAAAGGAAATTAGATCTACAAGGGTAATGAATAGCCCTACCGTTCGTTCTTTTCCTTGTAACCCTGACATATATAGTTTGAGTATCTATGTTTTGAATCCTATCCCCTCAAAAAATGTTTTGAATCCTAAGCCCTGTATGATTTTCACCTGATTAAGCCAAGATGGATGTCTTTTCTTCCTTTTTTTATTTGTTAATATTTTGATGTCGTTCTTGAACTCAATGCAACCTTGGAATTCATTTTTGTTTTAGACTCAACAAATGCTGGACCAGCTAACTGATCTTCAGAAAAAGGTACGCCTAAAAATTAAAAGGTTTACTTTTATCCTAAAAGTTCAGTCATTTGCTCAAAAAAGTGTCTTCGTCTTTGTGGCTGGCAGGAACAATTGCTGTGCGAAGCTAACAAGTGCCTAAGAAGAAGGGTAAGAAATTTAATCTTATATTAATAAAAACACAATGGGGAGCACATAGGAGGTTCTCGAAGCACATTCCTTCTTTGTCAATATTTATTCTACTTTAGTTATATTGAAAGTGGCGTTTACTGAATCCTATAACTTTCATATAGCAATCAAGCGCTAATCATCGAATTTTACACTGTTGGCTAAAGCTATTATACTGCTGAAAGATATATAGTAGCAGCCTGTTGTTGGAGTGGTGATCAATAATTTAGTTCTTTTTAATTATTCATTCGTCTTTTTTTTTACTTAGCACAAAAAATGCCGTGATGAGTCTCTTGAATAACCTTCTGTTGCCACTAGTGACGAAGAATAAGTCTACCATTTAAACTGGTGCAGAAATAACTCTACAAGTAATTATGTTTTTTGTACGTAATGAATGAAACAAAAACTAACGACGAGTGATGGAAATAGCAGCTGGAGGAAATTAGCCATGCAAATGGGGAGCCAGTCTGGGAGAACGGTGCAAATCCTGCTGCCCAGCAGCCGCATGGTAATGGATTCTTCCACCCGCTGGAGTGCCAACCCCCAACTCTGCAAATTGGGTATTTCCTCTAAACACCAGTCTCCGATCTCACTCGTGCTAATAAGAGCGGACAGAGAGATAAATAGGTCGACTTGGGAGGATTCAATATGTCGCAATTATTGCAGTTCATCTGAAAAAAATTCGTACTTTCATGTCAGTATCTTCTTTTTCTGATGACAAATTCAATTTCTCCTGTTGTGTCTTATCAAATCTTTATAACGAAAATGAAACATCCACTTTCCTTTATGTTTATCAGAAGTTTGCTTGCAACTAGTTTTATTAAATAATTCTGGCTAATTTAATGCAATATCTTGAACTGATATACAAACAATATGAGCTCTTTGTATATTCGATCTAAGACCTTTTTGCCTGGTTTGCTTTTCAGATACCAAGATGAACAGATGCCAGGTCCCAGCGTCAGCAGTTTCGCACCAGCATGGCTTGGATGATATTTGCCAAGTTGCTCTTCCCCGTCACAATTGGGACCTATAAGTAATGATCTTTTACAATATTATCTATAAAACTCATTTAATGTGAGAGAATTGATGCTTGTAAGATGAGGTGGATGAGATGGCTGTGATCGCCCTTCCATAACCCAGCTTGCTGACTATTATATATGTGAATGTGCATGTTTCAACAGTCACCATTCGATGGCTCCCTTAATGTGTGTGCCAGGGAGTTTCTGAAGAAGCGGGCTACCCCAGAAAATGTCCCACCCCTAGGTTCGTTTGTACGTTGGGGATTCATTGCTGGTTTTGACGTTGCATACAACACCCTCTCCTATGGCGAACCAGTGATCACGGTCTCTAACTAAATGCTCAAATGAAGTTGTTTTAGTTGTGTCCACGATTGCGGTCTCTAACTAAATTCCCAACTGAGTTTGTGTCCAACAACCTTAATCGCACATTGTGTCCAATACTAAGAAATTCCGTTCTTGCTTAAGTCATAGATGTGCACCCTGAACTCGGATCAGGTTAGCGGATGATGGAATGGCCAAAATTCTTGTCATTTTGTTACCCAGACCGGGCTCCAATGAACTGGTTTGAGTTAGTCATGCGCCAACCCCAACAGTGTGCGATGGTCTTCTCCGGCCCGAGTTCATGCTATGAACCCGGTTTGGATTACCTGATGCATTCAAAACACACTATGCATTTAATCACATTTTGATTCCTTTTCATATAGAATGCATTAATTTATGGCTTTATTTGTTTTAATTCTATAAAAATAAAAATCTAAACAAGTTTTGTATTTTATACTAGAAATATCAAGAGAATAGAGTCACGAAGTCACAAAAGAAAACGACACAAAAAATCAAAGTTAAATTAGAGTTACAAATCACAAATCAGTGAAAGTTGTCAAGACCGAAAATTGAATATAATGGGTCATGATGAACCCGTAACGACCGTAACAACACGGACTTTACAAGCCTATAATGACTCGTTAAACACCCAGAATTTTGTAGAAAACTTGCTCGAGTTACGGGTCATGACCATAATGTTACAAGTCGTGAAGACACAAAGTTCACTCCGATTTGGATATATAAGCGTCACGAAATCAATGTTACGGATCACGAAAAGTCATATGCAGGCCGTTACGAAACTCTTATGGGGCATTATGAAGGTCGATTTCGAAATTTCTTCGACTTTTCTTGAGAATTTCAACTGCAAATCAACTCCAAATCGTACCATAAATCTTAGGAATCATTAGGAAACATATTTACTCAGATTGAAAAAGTTTTAAATAATTTTAAAGTCTAATCAAAGTTTATTTTGAATTTTTATTATTTTGACATGAAAAGACTTCCAATCAAACCAAAACTTTATTGAAAACCCTTGAGACACCTGGAGGTTATAAATAGAGACACTATGAGCAAAAAAATAGAGTGCTTGAGTTGGGAGCCATGCCATATTGCTGAGGATGAATTTTCAAGGCTTGAAGATCAATCGAAAGAGAAGATTGTATAGCAACTTGCCGTTTGTGTTGTGCAACGGTCCAAAGGTCCCGAAAGCTACAAATTCTTTTCTATATTTACTTGGATGCTCTTTCACTTAATTTTTCATTGTTTATCTTTTCTGTAATAGAGATTTCATTTTTTCTTTTAGGGAGGAAAATTGTTTGAACCTTATTATTTGTTGAGTTAATTAAGCTTTTCGATTTTTTTATTATACATGCTGAGTTCATTATTTTTATGAGTAATTTGATTTCTAAGATTAGATTACAAACCTATATGGAGGATGATTAGTTTCAGGAATTATTATTACTCTGATAATTAATTTTTTTACTTTTAAGTTGAAGCATACATAATGTGTGTTCGGTAACTCGTCGTTTGTGTCAAATTTCGTGCAGTCTATTATTCTGTCCAAATTTGTGTATGAATAATGGTGTAGAAGATACATATTAATGCATCTTAATTCTTTGTAAAATTAATAATTGACTCGTCGGTTGCGGTTCTTAATTTTATTAAAAGTTAGTTTGATTTACCCGACTTGGAGAGGTCAATACCATATATACTCCTAATTCATCATAAGAATCGATACTATTATTTTCTATTATAACTTAACTATTACAAAAATGCCATATATGTTTTATTTTTACATTAATCATTCATAATTTTCAAGACTCAACACCAATTTATTATATTTTTCTTATCATTTATTTTTTGCGCCTTTAATTTTCTATTTTCATATCTTAAAATACTTTTCTTCTCCTAGTAAATTATTAAAATAAATTATATTTAACTAGTTCAGCGTGAGTTCGATACTCTACTCTTTACTTTATTACTTGATACGACTAGTATATTTGCTTGATACCGGCCCGGATTATAGCCGTCGAAACCTTTGTTCTCTTTCTCTTTTTATGATTATGAATTCTATTTGGGTCCTCCCTTATTTTGTCCAGTCTGTTACATGATTTTTTGCCCTCTTATGGACATATTCTATACTGATTTAAGATAAAACTTTTATGTTACAATCGTTCAATTTGTCCTTATCATGGAATCATTGACTCAAGATTTATGTTGAACAACAAGACATAAAATTCTAAAATGACTAATAAGATAAAATGAAAAATAATCACTGGGTCGTCAGCCTAAGCCAAGTGCTTTTATGATAAGAGTCGTTCCTTTGATCATAACTTGATCAACCATTGACCCGCACGCGACTATATCGTTTCTCTCGATGCACCCCATAGATGAACATGGATCCATCCTATGATAAGTAAAGGATGAGAGATTTAAGGACACCTCAAAGTCATCTGATTGTTAAACATGTTATGAGATAATGAAACATTGTTAAGCAAAGAAGTATGAATAGCACATTAAGTTATCGAAATTGCATGTTATTATTGATTTCAAGTTTATCATGTATCTCTTGATTATATTATTCATCGTTATTTATTGATTTTCTTTGCTCATATCCTCATGCTTGTTTCTCCAGCAAAGGTATGATCCAACCTCCACTTGTCGATTTATTCTATTTGGAGTATTCGTTGTATATTGTATTTCTCACTAGACTATAAAGCTTACGACAGAATTGTCTCCCTTGTATTTCATTTCCACGGAGTTAGGTCAGTGATGATGTTGATTTAGTGTGCTACGACGACGCTCATGCGACAATATAGCACATGAACAGAATGGCCTAGATAGTTATCTTTCCTTTTTCCATATTATGAAAACTCTGATGTAATAAGAGTGATACTTTTATTTTGAGACTATGTAGTAACTCTTCAACTTTCGCAGATAAATATTCCTTCCGCATATTCCTCTATTCATATTCTTCTTTTGTTAATGTGTCATGTATTTTGATCGAGTCTTAATCAAACTAATGGTCAATGCCATAGCGTTTTTAACGTCTCCAAGTTGATCTTCGTCACATGGTAGGGATCGATTTGAGGGCGTTAGAGATGAGGTAAGTCAAATTGCAAAGTGAAGTCATGTAAGGGTTCAATCGCATCCCACCCGCCTCACCCTCCCACCATTCCACCATCTCCTCTCCTTGTGCGACTCCACTGGTGTCGCCCCCTCCATCATCATCACCGTTCGCCACCACTAAAGCCCAACATCTTGCAACATCATCTCGTCAGGGGAGCCCGCAGCGAACCCACATCACCTCCAACCCGCTTCCATCTCCACCCGTGTTGGCGACCCCACCTTCATCTACTCCAACTTCGCTACGCTGGACCTCACACGCATCTCGTCAAAGCCCTCGGGTTTGGTTGACATGCACTCTGGCCAAACACACCCACAACATCCCTCGGGAGAGTTCCTGCTTGCAAGTTTATCGACGCCGCACTCCCACCATTTTCTCAGCCTCCCGCCATGCGTTGGCCGAGGCTGGTGTCGTTGGCCTTCCAGACTCCGCCGCTAGGACTTGGGACTGCCCAGCCCACGACCTTGCGGGCAGAGATTTCAGTTGTGTTTGGGACATGCACGGAGGTCACGCCAGGGTTAGGGGCATGCACGATGAATAACATCTCGAGCAATTGAGCCCGATGTGGCTGGCGACTCGGCTACAACTGGTGACTTCGAACTCCCGCATGACTCGAACATTGTTGCTTTGGTGGTTCAGGAGAAATCGCATCTGCAACCCGATTGTTCACAAGTCGTGTGCTGTCCAGGTGGGGTAGGCAACCTGGTGTCAGTGACCCTTGAATGGAGGATTTGCGCTCTCTTATGGGATGATCGTGTGGTTCTTGCCAACTGCTTTCATTGCCTATTTTTGACTGCGACATCGACAAGGCTGCAAGAGCGTGAATGGTTATCGGTGCACTGAATAATGACGCCATCTTTGATATTGAGTAATGTGATGTTGTCATTTTGTTTTTGTGGACTTATGCTGGCCTTTTTATCAAACTTCTTTTGTAACTCACAATATTATTAATGGAACTTTTGAATCTTCTTGCTAGTCGTCCTTAGAAAAAATTATAATTTAGATGCTCATCGCCCTATCAAAGGCTAAGAGGAGCATATGGTTCCTATATTAAAACAGATACATCTTTCATCTAGTTTACAGATAAATAAACATAAAAAAGATAAACAAAGCCTAACCATTGACACACTTGGGGACCTGTCTACGATATACAAGTTCTATGACATCATAACTCATTCAGTCAATTTAATAGTTGAACTACTTCCCTATCTAAACTGCATACTTAATTCACTAATTAGCAAGCACCATGGATAAGCAATCTAATTTGATTAACATGTTATGACAAATTACACCCATTTGCACCCACTGATCATGTTATTATCCTAACTAACGATATATCACAGAAGCACGAGTCATCACAACAGTAAAATAACTTTTTTTTTTGTTTTCACATGGAATGCAGAGTTCTTTGAACCTTTAAAATGTTATTGCAAACTATACAATAGAAATGTCGAACAGGAGGTTCCATCGCTAGTAAATGGCAAGCTCTATGAACTTTATACAAGGATTAATGAGATAGTTTAGGAAACTACATTGCAACTGTACAGTAGAAATGCCGAAGAGGAGGACATGAAACACAGCTGACCAACTAAGGATCCTTTATCGGGAACATGGTATCCAAGATGATAAGATGGATTCCAGATCAAAGCATATAACAAACTGGTAATTAAGTGGAATGATCAATCTAGACATTCCTGATTGAATACTTGTTGCAGCAGCACCTATTTGACAAGTTCTCGCCTTTTCAGTTCCACTCACCATCTAAATTAGTGGAAGTTTGGAAAACAATGAGCCTGCAAAAATCATGTGTCAAAGAATATCTTTTCACGCATTTTAAGGAAATTACAGCAAGGCAACAGTTCATACTACTGCAGAGGTCATGAAACATGATAGCAATGCATAGAAAAGATAAGTATCAGGTGAATTGTGCCTAACATATTATAACATGTAGCAATTAGTTATGTTCTCGTAGAATTATAAGCCAGAAAAAAATTAACCTAACAGATTCAAGGAAGCTTAACTGGATAATCAAATTTCTGGCCCTAATAAAACATTCTATCATTTACAATGATCAATCATATTGTTATGTTGTCAAGCAATAGTTTAGAAGAACAAATAATCTGATGGACTAGGATCTGGATTCCATCGACACGTGGAGACAAATAAAAACCAAAGCTACTTTTAACTCATAGTTAAAGTATCAAATATGATCATGGTGGTAAAGTAGTTAAAATTTACATTCCAACATCCACCAATGCTACATCTAAGATTTGAATACTATGACTGCATTACTATTCTAATTGACCAGTAAAATGCAGAATCCTCCTTCCAAAAGAAACCAAAGGACAAATAACACAAAAAAGAAATATCTGAATAACCAACATGTTCATGATTAGTTTATAATAACATTAGTAGCGAGCTTGAATTGGAAATTCCATCAGACATCAAACATATCCTCTAGAGTGCATCCAACGCATTTCTTACTATAACAAAAGGTAAAATTAGTTATACATGGGGAAGCTTACAAAACGTGCAGCAAACTTGAATCACACTGCATTAAAGAACTATTAAGGTGGGTTGTAGCTACTACTCTATGCTCATAAATGATATAGTTCCATTTACAGAATTATGCATTTGCAAACACGTGGAAACAAGGTACAAAACAGCTCATACAAAAAGTTGTTCTCAAGGAACCAATCACGTGCATGAATGAAAGCTACTATATGAACAAGACGGATGGCAGGAATATCTGTGGAGATACAAGCACTAATGTGGAAAGTGGAAACGATGGCAGGTTGATGGTGGTGTGCAACACATAGGAAGGGAGAACAATAACGCCGTAGATTGGTTAGCAAACCATTCAGAATAACTGGCTTGTCCTCAGCACGCATGAGCTTTTAAGGTTGATCAAAGAGGAAGCTGGTGGTTACTAATTAACTAACTTATTGCTGCATACTAATTAGATTTTCTGGCGCAGCTCTTAGGCATTATAATTGCAGCCAGAAAAATTATTACTCTTGATTTGATATAACTAAACGCTTTGTAAGTAGAGATCCACATATCAGTCTGGAAAGGAAGAATTAATTGTCAGTAACATATAGATACTTTGAGAGGCACAAATTACGTACGAAGGGGCAGACGATGAGCTCTGCCTAGCAGTCGGCTGTTTCTAGGAATAGAGTATCTCAATCAAAATTAAACACTAAGATCAAACAAGAGTTGCAATTGCCATAATAATTCCACAAAACATAAAATTAAAAAGTGTGTACTTTTTTCCTCAAACGTTATCAACGAAATTAAAACTCGGAGGAGGAAAATATTCAATTGTCACACTTGTCCCTTAATTCCTATTTTGGCTAGGCCATGGGCATCCTTGTGATGGAAGGAAAAAAAGGTAAAATTAGAACTTTCCTAATTCAATCGAGACAGAGTTTTGCACCACAAGAAAGGAAAAAAAAAGGATGACGATGCGGGAAGGATCGCGACAAAAAAAGAAAAAAAATCCGACTTTTACCTGACATATCGTCCTTGACGCACGACGATGAGGATGAAGAGGAAGGCGCGGGACCGAGCACGGATCGGCCGAGTCCCGAGAGGCTGGACACGATCCCGGCGACGTAGAGGACGACGACGAGGCCGACCACCCAAGGCATAAGCAGGAATCCGACGAAGAACGTCAGCGACCCGCAGAGCATCAGCGCCAGCGACGCCCCAAGCAGCATGGACACGAGGCCCGCGGGCGTCACCCGCTGCGGCAGCGCTCGGCGGGAGGACGCCGAGGAGGGGGGAAGGATGAGAGAGAAGAGGGTGCCGCAGAGGTCGTTAAGGAGACGGGAGTGGCGGTGGCAGTCGTCGTCGTCGGCGCCGGCGGCGCCCGTGGCGAGTCGTCGCATGGCGATGGAACCCTAATCCCTAATACTAATTCGAAAAAAAGGGGAAAAAAGTAGAAGATGCGGAGAAAAGGCGGAAGGAGGAGGAGGAGACGGCAGATGAAGAAGAAGAAGAAGAAGAAGAAGGAAGGAAGGAGAAGGAAAAGATGGAGAGACGCGAAAATGGGAAGAGAGGAGGAAGGGAGGAAGAAGCGGAAAGGGGCCTTTTAAATAACGATATATTTTTAATAATATTATATATATATATATTATAATAATATAAATCACATCAGATAAGATAAATAACGTTTTATTAATTATATATTACCGTTATTAATGTTAATTAATAATAATGATTATGTGGATGTTGTGGATAAATACTGAAGTGCCACGTAGACATGACGAATCTGTCAAAAGTTGTGCAACCATTATTTTTTGGGAAGGAGAGGGATGAAGGATAAACTTGACTTTGCCACGTGGGCATTTGGCACTTTTTACATTTTATTTATTTATTTATATGTTAGATAACAAATACTAAACCGCACTGCGGGAGAAGAATTCGGTTTGAGTTTTGTTAGCCAGTTAAATTATTGTGGAAATAAGTAGTTAATAAGTTAAAGAGTTAAAATTTCAGAAGATAAATTACCAAAGACAAAATATTTGTGATATATTTTTTAGAAAAAAATAATTAGGCTATCAACTTTAAATGATAAAATCATCTTATTAATTATCATTATATTTGTGATGGATAATGGATCGTAATTTATTTGGATTAACCATCCATCATCAATCAATGAATGGAAGTTTGATGGTGCTACTTCTTAAAAGCAATATTATTAAGATCGAATCGAATGTCAAATCAGTGCGGTCATAATTCGATCGATTTAGTAGAATTCAACTTAATTGAATCAATTTTTTTATTATTTCAAAGATCTATTATGAATAAAACTCTAGAAAAAAATAGAGAAAATACTTACAGAATAACTTTCTTAATATTGAGCATTAATTTAAATATTTTTTAAATGATATTTAATTAATAATTTCATCCAAAATGCTTTCAAGTTTTGTATAAGATTAAATATCAATGAAAGCAAATAAAAAAATAAAATTTAAACTCCTTTTATTAAAATAATATGAAATAATTCTTCAGATTCATATTTATTATATTTAAAAGGGTAATAACTTGGATGATTTAATTGTATTTAGATTTATTATTATAATATAAATATTATAAAAAATGAATAAATTATTTAACGTCAAGAAAAACTATTCTGTTAATTTATAAATATTTTTATTCTTTTATTGTTTCTGTTAATATCTTTTCGTTTAATTTAATTGTTACTTCTGTCAATAGCTTTCTTTTTTCATATTTTTTTATTAAATTATTTCTTCTTTTTCATTCAATATTTCTATATTTACTTTTTCTCTCACTTCCTTGATTCATTCTTAAATTTTTTACCTCATTATTCTCTTAAATTTCTCACCTCATTTATATACCATCACCTACCTTTTTTCCTTTCAAAATTATTTATTTTCTTTCCTTCTTTATTTGATTCTATCATTCAATTTTCCAAAATTATACAATTCTTTAATACAAGATTGAACCGGTTTTTTTCCCATTGATAATGATTTATTTTCTTTCCATTTTTTATTTCATTCCATCATTCAAATTTTCAATTATACAATTTTTTAATGCAAAAAAAAAAGAATCGATTTTTTTCATTGATACTGATTTATTTTCTTTCCTTTTTCATTTCATTCCGTCATTAAAATTTCTAAAATTACATTTTTTAATGCAATAATTTAAAATTTGGATTCAACCGATTCAACTTGTTTGCCTGGTCATCCCTGTTCAATCCGATTTTGAAGAAAAATTAAACCGAATTGGTGACTGTTTGACGATTGAATCGGTGGATCCCATTTAAAAAAACGTTAGATAGTACAAATATTGAGTCCTATTTTTCAACATTAATTCTTTTTAGGTGCAAGGTCCGATTAATTTAAAATCGAGAATAGAATAAATTCCCGTCTTTGTTTATTGAATGTGAGAAGTGTTCAAACTCTGTCAAGTTATATTTTAATTTATTATTTTGTTATTATATAAAACAAAAAAATAAATTTGTTTATTATCTACCATGTTTTTCTATTATTTGGTTACAGAAAATATGTTTTTACTATTGAATGTGAATATATATTTTTAGTTTGTAACACATGAAAAGGTAAAAGAATAAGGATATGGTTACGGAAATGATCCTATAGGCAAAGATAAGGAGTAAATTACGCGAACGGTTCCCCAACTTTGAGTCGATTTTCAACTGATCCCTCAATTTTAATTTATAACTAGAACGTCTCTCATCTTTTATTTTCTTGCACGATTAGTCATTTTGACCGATGATAGTGAGTTTTCCGGTTGCCTTGCATACGTGACCGACACGTCAGCCGTTTCTCTCTCATCCACGTTATTTAAGTCATCCACATCATTTAACACTTCAAACCAAGTAAATTACACGGATCGTCCCCCAACTTTGAATCGATTTCTAAATAGTCTCCCAACTTTGATATTATTACACAATTCATCAACTTGACCGGTAAGAAATAATCTCTCGATTATCTTGCGACGTGGAATAGTAAAATATAATAAAAAACTTTAACTAGTTGACATCACACAATAAAAATTATTATAAAAATTTTAGGACGTGGATGAGCTGACAGAGGAGGGGTGTCGGCGAGCTGGCATAGGGGGTGCCGGCCCCGTCTCCAAGCTCGCCCACTGGCGAGCTTCGCACAATGAGCGCTAACGTCCCCTCGCGAGTTCGTCGACGCTCCTATCATTTTTTATTTTTTATAGTCTCTAAACTTTGAGTCGTTTAAGGTCGTCGACGAGCTCATGAAGGGGCATTGATGCCCCTTGTGCGAAGCTCGCTAGTGGATGAGCTTGGAGAGAGGGGTCGGCGCCCCCTATGCCAACTCGCCAAAGGGCGAGCTTAGAGAGGGGGGCCGAAACTCCCCCTCTGTCAGCTCGTCCGCATCCTTAATTTTTATAATATTTTTTATTGTGTGATGTTAGCTAGTTAATTTTTTTATTATATTTTATTATGTCATATCGTAAGATAATCGAAAGACTATTTCTTATCGGTCAAGTGGATGAATCGTGTAATAATATCAAAGTTGGGGACTATTTAGAAATCGATTCAAAGTTGGAGGACAATCCGTGTAATTTATCTGGTTTGGAGTACTAAATGACGTGGATGAGAGAGAAACGGTTGACGTGTCGGCCACGTATGTAAGGCAACCGGGAAACCCACTATCACCGGTCAAGAGGACTAATCGTGAAAGAAAATAAAAAATGAGGGACGTTCTGTAATAAATTGAAGTTGGGGGACCAGTTGGAAATCGACTCAAAGTTGAGGGACCATTCATGTAATTTACCTCAAAGATAAGTGGCGGAGATAGAAATTAAAATCGGTCCCCCAACTTTGAGTCATTTTCAACTCAGTCCCTCAACTTTGAATCGTTTTTAAATTGGTCTCTTAATTTCAATTTGTAATCAAAACATTCATCATCTTCGATTTTCTTACATGATTAATCCTCTTGATCGGTGATAGTGAATTTTTTGATTATCTTGCATACATGACCGTCTTTCTCTCATCCATGTCATTTAAATCGTTCACATCATATCCTTTTCTCATTAAAATATATTATAAAAATAAAAAATTGAGACTGACTTGAGGGGCCGACACCCCCCACCGACGAGATCACAGAGGGGGCCGCCGCCCCCTTTTCTCCCTCACGCGCGATGAGAGAGAAAGAGGAGGGCGACAACCCCCCTTCGCGATAGAGGTGAGGGAGAACGAGGGGGGCCCTCATCACGCATGAGGGAGAAGAGGGGGGCCATCGCCACCCTCTTCTCCCTTGTATGCCGACGAAAGAGGGGGGCATCGGCCCCTCAGGTCGGCTCCATTTTTTTTTATTTTTTATAATATATTTTAATGGGGAAAGAATCTGATATGGATGATTTAAATGATATGGATGAGAGAGAAAAATGGTTGCATATACAAGATAATCGAAAAATTCATTATCATCGATCAAGAGGACTAATCATGCAAGAAAATAAAAATGAGAGACATTCTGATTACAAATTGAAGTTTGGGAACTAATTTTAAAATGACTTAAAGTTGAAGATCGATCGTGTAATCTATCCTACATGAAAAGGTAAAAGAATAAGGATGAGATGATCCTGTAAGCAAAGATAAGTGGCGGAGATAGAAATTAAAATGGACTTTAAAGCATATACTTGAATATTAAATATAATAAAGTAAATATTGCTTTAGATAGCAGTGAAAATAATATTTGAATCTTTTTAAAATATATTAAAATGTATTGTATGAAAATAGAGAAATTACAAAATATAAATTCAATAGTATTATGGTAGTCATGCCATTTCTTAGGCTTATTTCACTTCATTGTAAAATATAATGTGATTTTTTTTCTCATAATATGTTTTTAAAAATAATTTTATAAAATGCAAAATTATGGGTTAAAAGTTATAAAACTATAGGTGGTACATGAAGAAAAAGATTGGAATGAAAAAAATAATATTTTATTTCGTCATAAAATCTTATTACGTCAAAAAAAAATTTGGAGGGGGGGGGGGGGGGGGAGGATTAAATAGATAGCGATATTAGCATAATTAATAAAAATTAAGAATACTGGTTTCATGGGTTGATTAGGATTCAATCAATACATCTAAACTTATGATAACAAAAAACCGGAAATGATATTATATATAGTTTTTTTATAGAAAAAATATGAACATGATAAAATAAAAGGAAATATTAAAATTGGGTGATAATTCATCTGATTTTCGCTATAGAGTATATAAAATATAAACAAATTGTGTTACAAATGTTTGTTATAAAAATTAGGAAGTCGATTAGGATGCAATTATTACATTTAAAATTATGAGAATAAAAAATGATATTATATATTGTTTGTTTATAGAAAAAACATGAACAGATAAAATAAAAGAAAAAATATCAAAATTGGGTGAAATGAATCAGTTTTTTGCTATATAAAAAATATAAAGAAATTATATAATAATGTGTACAATAGGAATCAATTCTTGATCAATGGAAGAAGTAATGCCAACTCCTACCAATAAGCAAAAGCAACTAAATGAGCAAGCAACAAATAAATTATTATTATTATTTTATTCTCAAACATGCAAACAGTATTTTTTTTAAAAAAAAATACTGACACATCAACTAAAATTTTGATTCGCCACTACTTCAAATTCTCCTTTTTGAGCGTGTCAAACATTGCCTAAACATCAATCAATTGCATGTTCACAAAAGTCTACCAATAAAGAAAAAATAATTGTATAAGAATGATGAAGCAAACTTTGATGACACGTATGAAGCTTAAGAGTTGACTCTCAATTGAGTAGATGTTGTAGACAATCATCAAAAACTTTGAATCTCTTTTAATTTTTAATGTCGTATAATTGACTTTTGTATCTTCTCTCAAGATTGATAGGACTTCAAACCCAAATGTTGCATCCCCATTAGCATCCTGTACGTGTGTATTTATATGAGAATTAACTTCTAGGATTTTGAACCAATTTAGGTGTTTTAAATCCATATATAATTCTATTGGGAAATCACTACAAGTAAACAAGTCGGTGTGATTGCAAAAAGATAATATATTAATAAATTATTATATTTAAATAATACATTTTTAATAAGATTTTTCATAAATATTTTTATTTATACTTTTTTTATTATCTAATAAAAATATAATTTATATATAAATAATTATTTTTAATTCAAACATTTATTAAAATTAATTCGTCATATTTTTTTTCTATGAGATCAATTTTTTTTATTTCTTATCATTATATTCCACTCCATCTAAATACATCTCGAACTAATCTATCAATTCAACTATTCGATGAACTACGACAGTTATATTTTTAAATGCAACCTTAGTGTCACTCCTCATATACTTAATGTCACTCCAAATTCATCGTTTATCTTCCATTTTATTTTATTTTATTTATTTCACATTGAGCCTCCTTGATTTCTTTATTAAATAATCTTACACTCATTAACTCTCAATCCTATATCTCTTCATGCTACTAATTCATGAAATTAATTATTATCTTATTAATAATATAGTTTAAATAGTTGAATAAACATATTAATTTAATTAATATATAAATTAAAATAAGGTTAAACACATAAAATTATTTTATGAATATATAAAAAACGTGGAAAAATATTAGAAAATATTATTTTCTTAAATAATTTTTCTCTGAATTATTACCAAGTGTCCATCGTTTTTTGTTTCTTTTTTTTTTTTGGTTAAGAAAGATACTAATTATCAAGTTGATGCCAAAACTCTCATTAATCAGATTTCTTTAAAAACATAAGAGTTTAATGTTTTGTTGAATCCATTAGTTATTCACACAAACATTCGATTAAAGATGTGCGGCTGTAGACATTTTGAGAAATTTGGAACTGTATGAATAAGAATCATTTGATAGTTGAACATATAACTTTTTAGGTTTTTTGTTAGCAATTATACATATTATATATATATATATTCTTAGCAATATATATATATATATATATATATATATATATATATATATATATATATATATATATAGGGTGAGTCCGAAGAAGAGATTAGTATATGAAGCACCACCAACCAAATGAGAAGTTGAGGGTCATACAAAGTACAAACCACTTTTATTGCAACTAGTTGAGGGTCATACAAAATACAA
Organism: Pontederia crassipes; assembly: GCA_030549335.1. Lineage (NCBI taxonomy): Eukaryota > Viridiplantae > Streptophyta > Magnoliopsida > Commelinales > Pontederiaceae > Pontederia > Pontederia crassipes. The sequence goes on from JAUKPH010000040.1 coordinate 115,081, forward strand.
ACCACTTTTATTGCAACTAGAAAAACCTAAAAATAATAATAATAAGGAAACCTAAAAGTAAAATTCCAAACAAAATAAAACCCTTAAGATAATTAAATCATCTTTAAAAGAGTTCTTGCTCGAACTTGATTTAAAAGATTTTTTTTGGCTAGCCAACCTCGGTATTTAGAAAATGATGTCGACGATTTAACACGAGACACTAAAGAACACATTGTTCATAAGTTAAAATTGTTCGATAAAATTATTCTGGATCGCGTAGCTAACGGTGAAGACGTTTAAAAGATATTTTGAGGATATGTTCAGCATCCAAAAGTCGATGTCAAGAAATTTGACCGGTTTAATCATGTCCAAACACATCTCCGATTTTAACGTTAAATCATGATCGATATAATAATATGTCGAGGATGGGATACTTAAAAAATAAATGCTTATATATTACTTGGGAATTAGGATGTCAGCTTACGAGTTTGAATCCCATTGACAAATGTATTTTTTATATTTTTTAGTATTTAATTTTATTGCATCGACCCTTAAGTAATGAAAAAAAATTTTATATTACTTGTAACGCGGAAGTTATAATATTTAAAAATTATAATATTTAAAATTTAAAAATCAATTAAGCATCTCCTCAAACAAAAAACAATTAAGCGCTGTGGGGGTTTTTGGCCAAAAAAGAACACCTCTCTCTAAACCCTCTTTCCCAAAACCTCGTCTCATGCACGCGCCCAGGATGACCGCGATGCTCCGCCGGAGCTTCCGCCGTCCAATTCGCCATTGTCCGACCACTCCGTGAACCATCAGCGGAACCAGCACGATGCGGAGAAGCTGTTGACATAGTTGGAACGGTGAGCTGTAGGAGGCGAACACCGTTTGCGTCACCGGAGAAAGAGTTTCCGGCCAGACTCCAATTCGTTCGCGATTCACATCGGTTGATTCTTGATTCTTTTTTTTTTTTTGGTCAATTTCTAACTCTTATGATTTCTGGGTTTGAGGTTTGATTGAAAGAGTAACGAGGCGTGTGGGTTTTGCCATTGTTTTTTGTTGTAGGACAGCATGATCTCGATTAATGGCACACATGATTACCAACAACATGTTTTGAATATGATATAGAGTTTGGTTGGAGTCTATGCGCATTCGGACAGGTGTCGTGCCACTTGTTCTTGGGAGCCGTCGGCCGGCAATCAAAAGTTGCCAAAGGGAGAGAGAAAGGAAGGAGAACATTGGTGAACTGAGCTCTATAAATTAGGTAATCCTCCAAGATGATTTACATGGATATTCTTAATACTTGGATTTATAATAAACTGGATTAGTTATACACTTATACTAATAGTATTAAAGAGTAGATTGATGCTAATTCTACTACAAGTTTATTAATCTCATGAATTATTATTATTAATTAATTAAGCCTAATTTAAACAGTGGCATTAATAAAATAATTAGTATAGGCTTAATCTGATCTTTCAATACTTATTATGTTAGTTGGAAGATAAATGGTTAGCTTAGTAATTAAGATGGTTAATTAAACCTTAAGAGTAATCAGATTAACAACTCAACAATACATGCATACATACATATACATATATATAACACCTATGTGTATGTGTGTGTATAGGTTTAGTAATCACAAAAGAGTTTTATAAGCTAAAAAAAAATCTGATTTCAGAATTTTAATACTTATGTTTTGTAAATATGATAAGTGTTCTTTAGGTACATTTATGCATATATATATATATATATATAATATCTGGTTTCTTTAATCATTAGATAACAGTAAGAGACGGGTTGTTAAAGGATGTTATCTATGATTGGTTTCAAGTATTAGTGGATACTATGTGGAAAGATACAAAATAATTATATTGCACTGGGTTTACTATTTACTTAAATGGTTTTTGGATTTAAATAAGTACTAATACAGAGTAAAATGATATATAGTTTTACAAATAGAAATATCTCTTGAAAGTAGCACAATGATTATTATAATGCTAGTATAGATTACTATTAAGTAGAATAATGATATTTGTATTGAGTGACATGACATAAAACAGCATCGCATTGAAACTTCTGTAGGTCATACACAATTTTTGATTGGACTCGAACAAGAAGAGATTGTGACATCAAGGTGAGGGAAAACTTGCCTCACATAATGTGAATAATTGTACTTTTCGGAGAGATTACATTGTCTTACCCAATGTAGGACTACATTCATGTTTGTTTTGCTCCATGCATGATGATACATTTCTGTATGGCTCATATGTTTGTCATCATATGTCTGATGTGATGTTTATGATATGAATTCTGGAAATGTTCATGGCTATGTTAAATGCTTTACTTGTACAATTGAATTTTTTATAATGATTTTGGAAATGATTTATGTTGTTAGTTTGAACTTCAGTTTCAAACTTTAGTCGCATTCACACATCATATGCATCGTATGTAAAAACCTGCATAAGGCAGAGAATTTTCATCATGATGGATATGTCAACTATATGTACACGAGTGGATCCAGATTTGCTCTATGTTGATATAATGATGGCGATTAGAAGGATGAAATTATAACCACCATCCTGTGTCAATATAGTGATACAAAGGATTTTTTTTAAGAGAAAAAGGAAGACCACCAGGATTTGTGGTTGTCATCCATGTATATATATAACTATGAAGTGGAAATCATGTACAAGTGTGGGCTCTCTAAAAGATAGCAGCAAAAGATGGAAAAGTGTACTAGCTAACCCAAACTCCACTCCCAAAGAAGAAATGAGATGTGGTATACAATGCACTCACATCTCTCCCCACAAAAAATCATCCAGTAACACTGGAGCTAAATGGCTCAGGAGCCAAATGCGCTCACAATTTACTCATCAAGCTTATTTCATGCTGACCCCATTTGTTTTTTTTTTTCTATTTGCAAGTGGTGAATGAGAACTCTTGCATGCTTACTTGCTTACCTAGGCAATACTTAAAAAATGGGATAGTATGTGGGATTATGTGAGAAGCATAGAAGAGTTGTCGTCTTTGCTTAATATTTGCAATTCCATTTTCGAAGTTTTGAACTTGAACTTTTATTCATTACTTATTTTCTTAGATCAATGATGGGATAGTATTGGGCGTATAGTCTGAGATTTGATTTGGACATGAGATGGATAATGAGAGCTCAAACTCCGTAATTATTGGATGAGATGATATGATTGAGGCCCAAGTATAGGTTGACATGAGCTTTGACCCTTGACAGATTTTGAGAGAAATTGCTATATCTACTTGCATTGAGAGTTGGAATTGGGTCTTGCTTTATCTTTAATGCCGAAATGTTTGAAAATTTTTTAACCATTAGATTATTTCTGAAAGAACGAAATTCTATTTGGATTTGAATTTAAATTTAAGTTTGAGTATGTGGCTTTACGGATTCACCCCTTTTGACGGTTAAAGATTAACAGTGATTGGGCATCACATTACTGGGCCAAATATTTACTAAATTGTGACTAGACGGAGTCAGCAATCGCTAATAAATACTTATTGTCAGTATTAATAGTATGTGACTTCTAGTTAGTCTATTTACTATTGTTTCACTTTTCTCTGTTCTAAATTCTATTGACATTGTATCCTGTGCAATGTTGTTAAGTTCGAGAGTCTAAGTAAACTCGTTTTTTGTCCCGTAAACTCGTATCATAGAATCGAATTGTAAATTATGTACCGAATAATTTTAGTTATTACTAATATGAAATAAATATGAGAGCAACAATTATGTTTATTAAGATAGAAAACTTATAAAAAATAGAAATAAGTAAAATGGTCGCACTATAATTTTCAATCACAATACTAATTTCACTTTCAATAACAAAATGCAGAATGTTGTACTCGGTTTAAGATTGAAAGATGAAGGGAGTGGGAGAGAGATAGCTTGAAGGAGTCAAGAGCGATGAATATCTTCTGTACAAGCTGTAAGTCTATATTTCCTAATAAAGCTAAGACGATTTCTTGTTGTTTTTTATGTCTATCTAGTTTTGCCTTTGTTGCCTTCTAATTGTTATCTGTATCGGTTCTATATGAGGTTCCATCTTGCCTAGCCGGAAGTATAGACTCTGTACAAGAAACCATGCTGCCTGCCTATGCCATTAGTCAAACACATTTATGCACGTCCCTCAGTTGCACGTATTATATATCATGAGAGTCGTCCTGTGAGCAAGACTGGTTTTATATATCATGGTCCCCTCGACAGAGATGCTATTGGCCAGGTGCCAGAAAAGTCCCATATATTGACTGTAAAATCCAACAACAGACAATGTCCCGAATTTACATTGGTATCCCTGTGGAAAATGTGCTGCAGGTGCACATGAAAGGAATAAAACATTACTGTGGTTCAAATGCGAGAGCAAATATTCTGGTTTCTCAATATGTGCAAAAACTTGGAATGATAATCAAAAGGTCAACACATGAGTTGGATCTAGATGGCCAAGCTTGCATTCTAATGTGGGTAGAGAAAAACAAGAAATCAATGTTCTTCTACCAGGATTCTTCAGAGACGGATCCTTTTATTCTAGGAATCCAAACTTAGTGGAAGTTACAACAGATGATCCAGTTTAGCAATCAAATTCTTTGGCATGTGTTTTGTCATCTGGGATAAGCAAGCTGAAGGTTCCATTAATTCTCATTCATGATTTCAAAAATATTTTATGCGCTGTTGTGTTTGCTTAGGTGTGAAAGCTAGTCACTTCCATGCCACTTTTTCTTACAATTATTGATTATTTCTCCATAGATTGAAATGAACAGTTGGATATTTGATCCACTACGTTGCATCCATTAAATATTTTGGAACTCACTTGAATTATTGCTTGTGGGATCAATGCGAATTGTTTTTGTTCATGATATTGACATTTTTTACTATTGCTCTTGCGACATCCCCTGTATACACTCATTGCTTTTGACTTGGGATACCATGCTCTACCTGCTGCTAAGCAGTTCAATGGATGAAAGCACTCACAAAGTACGTGCAAGTGATCAAGCTTGGCGAATTGGTGGCTTTGTAATTGATGAACCAGCTTTAGAGATAGACCCAATCAGCCATGCTTTTTCTTTTATTTTGTATTTTCTACTCTCCTTATCGTAGTGGGCATTAGATTATTTAATTGTTTACAGGGAGATATTTTGCTGTCCTTTCATGTTCTTCATATGACGTCTTCGTAAATCATGGCTAAAAAATGTCGTAAAAGAGTGCAGTCATATTGAAGTGTGAGAAATGTTTGTGTAGTTCAAGGACAAAGTACTGATGTTATGGAAGAATTTTTTCAAGATTTTGTTGACCAGACTACCTTTTTACAGTATTCAAATCATGCTGGGTTCCAAAAAATGGTAAGATTTTGATGTTTGTTTAATCTGGATATTATCCACGTCTTAAATTGTATACTATTTTTTGTTTTTTGGGGGAAAATGCATATTCATTTAACTCACTGTTTATGTTAGAAATGTGGCTTGCTACTATGAAGAGTCTCCTAGTTGCAAGCATAGAAACTTGTGGGGTCATTGAAACATACCACGTTTAGCTCAAAGTCTATGAAGATTCACATCTTAGTGCACTTCAACGAGTGGATTGCTTGGAACACAAACTGACAACTGAGCTACACTATCATTACTGGCTTGATATTTATGCAGATGAGAGTGGTTCCTTTCCATCAGTTAAAGAAGAGTATATATCTTCTACTTCATGGTGCGAATCCCAGATGATGACGTTATATTTGATTATAAAGAACATCAATCTGCTAAGGTTCCTAGCCAAGAGGATACTAACCAAGTAAGAACAGTGTGGAATCCTAGATCTGAGTTTGCCTTTTATGATTGTTCATGGGCAATGCAAGGGAACCTTCGTAAGCATGTTGTTAAAGTTAATATGCTTTGCGAGCACAAAAAGGACTATTTCCCTTCATTGTCATATCAATAATTTTAATTCGTCCTACTTGACTGTGCGAAAACCAATTGACGACTCTCTGTCACTTGATCAGTCAATTGCTTGGGCAGCACAAATGCAGGAAGGATTCAAAGATTGGTAGAGCTCATCACTTGTGATGATATATCCAGCATGATAGCAAGATTACCAATTAAATGGGCTTGCAAGAAAAGAGGACATTTGCTGGTAATCGTCTTGGTGATAATCCTGCTCTTTGATCCTCAAGGGGAATGCACCGAGAAAGAGTAATGCTAAGAAGAACAGGAAGCGCGAAAGATTGTCCTTGCTTAGGTGTTACCAAATTTTCCTTGAGAACATCTGGTGTGAAGTTCTGTTGTTTTCTCCGATGACCTTATTGATGAAGTTCGGCGATTGCAGGCATTCGTACTGGTACAACTCCCAGAATCCGAGATCATCTAGGAGTCTGTATGAACATCTAATTTACCAGCGGTAAACTTTTAAATCTTGTTGTCTATGAATTTCCTGACATAGCACATACCTTCTCTGCACGGGGCCTTTGCATGCCAATTAATGATGTACAGGTCCTTTTTTTTTCTTTTCTCATGTAACACCCCCTCACCATTATTAGTAGTTTCATTAATACCTTTTCTGATATAATTCTGATGGCTCCGTAGATGTTTCAAGTGAAGGCTACCAGAAAGTGACTTCAACATCGCACAGATGTGAGTAAATTCTGGTTGATGCTTCAGATTACTTTAACGGTAATATAACCTTACCTCAGGAATACATAAAATTTTCTTGGGATAATCATGTACTGAATGTTGATCAAATAGAAAAAATGTGTTCATCTTGAACGTCATTTTTAACATAAATTAAGGTGCAACATTTTGTCTTTGATTCTCTCTCTCAATTGAGTGAGGCCTATGAGCCTCCTTTTACAGGCCTTTTTTCCACAATTATTGCCTCAACAAGGGGGGGTGGGTGGGTGGGGTGGGGTGGGGGTGCTCATGATCTTTACTACACAGAAATTAGAGAATTTAAACGTGAAAGATCTGAAAAAGAATCATTCGTTGGCAAAATAATTCGATGATGCACTACACCCCCTCTGAAATAGAGTTTCTTCACCAGAATCTATAACTATATACTTACCGGAAAATTAACACAGAAATTACAAACTTAGCGGGATGCGTGCTATCGTAATTTGGTGCAGAAATAGAAGAATTATTCTCCAAAGCGTAGCAAATTACATATCGAGATCTTATTGATCAGGGAAACGAATATGGACACAACACAATTAGCCTGCGTAGATGTGGACTCCGATGGCGAGGACGAAGATGGCCATGAGGCCCAAGAAGATGGCGGCGTGGACAAAGATCGCGGGGCCACTCGTCTGGAGGTTGCCGAACTCCACCACCCGCCCCTTGGCCGGCAGCTGAAACAGGAGGCCCGGCGACAGCAGCACGAACAGCACCACCGCCACGAACACCGGCCCCCAATCCGCCATTCTTGCTGCTACTGCTACTGCTACTCGATCGTCTGCCTTCTATCAAGCAGAAGAAGAAGGTGGAGGAGGAGGAGGAGGAGGAGAGAAGTATGACTTGAGAGGAGGGAGAAACAAGATAAGAAGAGTAATAGAAGAAAGGAGGAGTGAGAGGGTGAAGGTCCACACACCACTCTTGTAGTTCTTTGTCCGCTTACGTCAAGGAGTCAAGCACTCAGTAGTGTTCTTGTGATTTGTTAACGGAGGAGAGAGAAAAGTGACAGGAGGGAGAAGGTGACATTTGCGGAGGGACCTTGCCATCGGAACTCGGAAGAAGAAGCTTCTCACATGGGTCCTCAATTTCATGCAATGCATGCGCATGGTGGTGCATGGAAGGAGAAAAAGAAGTCGTCGCTCTCGCTCCCAAGTCCCAAGTGCATGCTACCGACAGATTTGTCCCAGTTAGCTTCGCAGTTTGGTGACTGTTGGTCCACGTTATCTTTGTAAAATTGTGATCGATAATTTGTGCTCATCTTTTTCTTCTCCCTCTAAAGTAACTGTGGCTTTCTGTAACACAGTGACTCAGCGAGTGTACAATTAATTTATAGAGACGACAAAGAGGACTATTAATTGTTGACTTTATTTTGTAGCTCTTTTGATGATATGATATGCCTCCTACTAAAGGCATGGCGAGACGACTTTATGAGGCTGTGAATTAACGTCCATCACAAACAAATCAGTACATTTATTCATCCTGTGGATCACAACCAATCCATAGTTTATACATGTACCTTTTTTTTAAAATTTGGTTGTAAAGTGCATGCACTTTCTTTTATCTTCTACCATGATAATTACAAGACTAGTTTTTTGGAGAATACACACACATATATATATAGCTAGCTATCATTAGATGGAGATTATTCTCAACATTTACATATCAATATTCAAAAAGAAAATTCTGTTGCAAGGATTGGTTATGAGATGTATTTTTCTTTTTAATTGTGGGATGGAACTTTAGTTTGAGTTCCCTTGAAATCTACTTCTTGATTGAAGGAAGGAAAAAAAAACTCCCAATTCTGCATGATGAAGACATAAATAGCACATAATGAGCGGTAGGTAGTTGGTCCAATTCCTTCCTATGTCATGCATGTCCACATGATCCTGCTCACATTGGGCTACATGATATATAATTGTAGAAAAAAAAAGCAATTGGAAGAAAAAGGAATCTTTCTTGAGAAAGTTACTTTATTCTCATTCTCCAGAAACTAGATATTTTTTAATCATAACAATCACTTTGCAATGTATTTTATGCTGAAAGTTTTGGATTAGGTTTCAACCACTGACCCTTCTTACGCCACATTTATTTTTATGCATATGCCTCAACTTGTCTAGTCTTGTCCTCTGGCATAGTGAGCTCAATTCATTATTTCACCTTGCATATATTAACACTAATATGAGATAAATCTTTAAATGAGAAATATATAAATATATTACTGAATCAAAAAGCATCATACACCTAGTAAATCGGATTATAATACATGGGATGAAAAAAAAAAGCATCAGTTGAGTTTTATTATGAGGAAATTTGGTATTTTACTTAAATTATATGGTCATACTTGAAAGGGAATTTGAATACAAAAGGGATGCATTCATATTTTATTACATCATTTTAATTGATCATTTGTGCATGCAAACAATTGGACCAAAGTTTTCAAACTCGGAAGTTTATGTTGTTTTGTTTTACATCTCATAAACTCGCGACGTAAACTCGTAGAGTTTATGTATATGACTTTATATATATTGAACATTATATGTTATAAAATATTTGTGAAAAATAATTTTTATATGTTAGTTTCAAATGTAATAAGTTCTTTGATCATATTTCAACTCATTCATATTGAATTGCATAATCATTTTTTTTTATTTTTAACATTTTATTACACTCTACAAGTACAATATATAAGTTGATGCAACATGTGATAAAACGAAAAGACTTCAAAGTTATAGATCAAATTACTAAAAAGTAGTCCATGAGTCATACAAACTAGAACATAAAATATTCTTAGTTGTTAAATCAAGAATGTTTAATGTTATTTTTATTTCAATTTTGACTCTAAATCTTGGTTAAATGGCTAACTTTTTCATTTGGAGATTCTACATGTAAACTTTATCGAGTTTACTCGAGTTTACTCGAGTCTATCCGAGTTCACCAAAGTCTACCTGAGTTTATCACAAAGTCTAATTTTACTCCGAGTTAACTCGATTTCATGACTAAACTCGTGAACTCGTAAGAGTTTAAGTCTCAAACTCTAGAGTTGTGAATCATGAATTGGACAAACACTTTCTATTTGTTTGGTGGGCGTCTCTATTTCGCAAGCACATCTATAAATTGTACAAGGTTCAACTGGGCCTACATTTGCCATCACATTGATAAGTTTAATGATGCACTTCTTTGAATTGGGCCTATAATTTCTGATGGGCTGATTCATTTTATATTTATCACATATGTCATTTTTAACTTTTTATTTTCCTTTTTTTTTCTGAGGAAAACTATAATAAGGTTTTTGAAGAAAAAAAATGATGCAATATAAACCCACTAGAAATTTAATTTTTCATAGGCCAAGAAATATAATATAACGACCGAAATGGTCTTTCAATGAACAACAAAAACAAATTGAGTAAGAGAGACATTTTGAGAAACGGAAATTTTACCCCATATCAATAAACATTGGAGTAACATGTGTACTTGTTTTACTATAAATTATAAAATTTTAGTATTTCACGATTCTCAAGCTTGAAATATATGGTTATGATGTTTGAGAGTCAACAAAGATATAGTGCTCCATAATTTTAAGGTGATGGTGCATGTTTTTTATATTTGATTTCTGGGTACGTAGGTGGTGCTGAATTATCAACCACTTGTATGGGCTGTGTTGCATAAAATACATGTGAAACACGTTTGCATTGAGGAATACAATGAACCTACAAAATAATTCAAGACTACATGGAAATCCTAAAAATGTGATTAAAACTTTTCTTAATTCTTCTTTTGTTTCATAAAAAAAAAGCAATATAAAGTTACAATATGTGCAATTTATTTGCAACTGTGATTTTTTCTTTCGGCGTAACAATTAAATTAAGCTGCACAAATACCTTTTAAAAAATAATTTGGCACCCGATCATGATATGAGAACTTCACATCAAGGTTTTCAGTAGCATTGTTACAAGTAATTATCATTATTAATTAAGAATGTTGTTGTTTCGTTTATCTTCATATTTTTATTTCGAATATATATATTATAGAGTACTTAAATTAGATCTGTGATTGTATTCTGCAATATATATTTTTTGAATTTTTTAGATTAGCATCACTTTAATTATTTGACAATCCAAAATTAAAATTGTGTCGATCTAAAATTTGAAATTATGCAATCACACACGCACACGTTAAATCTTTTTCGTCTAATCATCTCATAAATAAAAAAATTCACCATATATGGGTGATAAATAACTTTAGGTAATTCAATTAATTGAAAAAAGAAATATTATGACGACAGTACCGAGATAATGTTATAATTAAAAATGGAAGGGCGACTGCTTTTGTGTTTTCTTCTGATATTTCATAAATTATGATTTTTTATGTCTAATTATAAGTTGAACTTGTCTTGTTACACAGTCTTTCGTTAAGTTTCGTTTAAAAGTTTGTTAACATAATTGGTTAATACTTGTGAAATAAAACTTTCGTTTAAAAAGTTTCGTTAAGTTTCGATTGCACATTTTTTTTGGATTGTCCTATCAGAAATTTTCGGACGTGGATCATCCAACTCGGTCGATGTAAAAAATTATCATAAATTATCATAAATGATCATCGAAATCTGAATATTTTATTATCGTCTCGAATAATAACAAGTAAGAATTCAACGAAATTATTTACATTTATTCAAATTCAAAACCACTGACCCCATTGGTTATGAAATCAAAATCTCGCGCATCTTTTCTTTCCATTGCTAATTAGTATTATTTTAATTAGTTTGTGTCATATCACGCCGACCGCCGACGACAGAACACATGTTTTTTGGACTATGTCTTCTCGTAATTAAGGGGGATGCCATAAATTAGAAGTCACTTCTCCAAAATTAAATATATCGATGTGGACTTATCAAGAGTTTGATTGCCCTTTGAACACGTCAACCTCTGAATAGAGAGAACTCCATCTCGTGGCTTTTGGCCCTTGTAATGTAATGGGGTCTCTCTCATACGAGTTTAAGTGCAAAGGGTTTTGGAGTATATATATATATATATATATATATATATATATATATATATATATATATATATATATATATATATATATATATATTAGTGATCCGACGGTGCCGAGTGGAGAGGGCCGTCGCTCAACGGATAAAAGTTACTCTAGGGATAACAGGCTGATCTTCCCCAAGAGTTCACATCGACGGGAAGGTTTGGCACCTCGATGTCGGCTCTTCGCCACCTGGGGACTGTAGTATGTTCCAAGGGTTGGGCTGTTCGCCCATTAAAGCGGTACGTGAGCTGGGTTCAGAACGTCGTGAGACAGTTCGATTCATATCCGGTGCGGGCATTAGAGCATTGAGAGGACCTTTCCCTAGTACGAGAGGATCGGGAAGGACGCACCTCTGGTGTACCAGTTATCGTGCCCACGGTAAACCGCTGGGGTAGCCAAGTGCGGAGCGGATAACTGCTGAAAGCATCTAAGTAGCAAGCCCACCCCTTATATATATATATATATATATATAATATATAATATATGAATATTAATTGCAAAAGTGGTGTCACCATGCGCCCATTTCATCTGGACCGCCCGATCACAGATGAACTGCGATCCACGTCTTCCCTGTCACACATGGCATCTTCCTCCGGCCGACCGTTTCCTCCTGCCACCCCCTCGCTTCCTCCGATCACCCCCCTTCCCATCTTCCTCTCCCTCCC
>JAUKPH010000041.1:0-61582 GCA_030549335.1 Pontederia crassipes
ACCCTAAACCCTAAACCCTAAACCCTAAACCCTAAACCCTAAACCCTAAACCCTAAACCCTAAACCCTAAACCCTAAACCCTAAACCCTAAACCCTAAACCCTAAACCCTAAACCCTAAACCCTAAACCCTAAACCCTAAACCCTAAACCCTAAACCCTAAACCCTAAACCCTAAACCCTAAACCCTAAACCCTAAACCCTAAACCCTAAACCCTAAACCCTAAACCCTAAACCCTAAACCCTAAACCCTAAACCCTAAACCCTAAACCCTAAACCCTAAACCCTAAACCCTAAACCCTAAACCCTAAACCCTAAACCCTAAACCCTAAACCCTAAACCCTAAACCCTAAACCCTAAACCCTAAACCCTAAACCCTAAACCCTAAACCCTAAACCCTAAACCCTAAACCCTAAACCCTAAACCCTAAACCCTAAACCCTAAACCCTAAACCCTAAACCCTAAACCCTAAACCCTAAACCCTAAACCCTAAACCCTAAACCCTAAACCCTAAACCCTAAACCCTACCCTAAACCCTAAACCCTAAACCCTAAACCCTAAACCCTAAACCCTAAACCCTAAACCCTAAACCCTAAACCCTAAACCCTAAACCCTAAACCCTAAACCCTAAACCCTAAACCCTAAACCCTAAACCCTAAACCCTAAACCCTAAACCCTAAACCCTAAACCCTAAACCCTAAACCCTAAACCCTAAACCCTAAACCCTAAACCCTAAACCCTAAACCCTAAACCCTAAACCCTAAACCCTAAACCCTAAACCCTAAACCCTAAACCCTAAACCCTAAACCCTAAACCCTAAACCCTAAACCCTAAACCCTAAACCCTAAACCCTAAACCCTAAACCCTAAACCCTAAACCCTAAACCCTAAACCCTAAACCCTAAACCCTAAACCCTAAACCCTAAACCCTAAACCCTAAACCCTAAACCCTAAACCCTAAACCCTAAACCCTAAACCCTAAACCCTAAACCCTAAACCCTAAACCCTAAACCCTAAACCCTAAACCCTAAACCCTAAACCCTAAACCCTAAACCCTAAACCCTAAACCCTAAACCCTAAACCCTAACCCTAAACCCTAAACCCTAAACCCTAAACCCTAAACCCTAAACCCTAAACCCTAAACCCTAAACCCTAAACCCTAAACCCTAAACCCTAAACCCTAAACCCTAAACCCTAAACCCTAAACCCTAAACCCTAAACCCTAAACCCTAAACCCTAAACCCTAAACCCTAAACCCTAAACCCTAAACCCTAAACCCTAAACCCTAAACCCTAAACCCTAAACCCTAAACCCTAAACCCTAAACCCTAAACCCTAAACCCTAAACCCTAAACCCTAAACCCTAAACCCTAAACCCTAAACCCTAAACCCTAAACCCTAAACCCTAAACCCTAAACCCTAAACCCTAAACCCTAAACCCTAAACCCTAAACCCTAAACCCTAAACCCTAAACCCTAAACCCTAAACCCTAAACCCTAAACCCTAAACCCTAAACCCTAAACCCTAAACCCTAAACCCTAAACCCTAAACCCTAAACCCTAAACCCTAAACCCTAAACCCTAAACCCTAAACCCTAAACCCTAAACCCTAAACCCTAAACCCTAAACCCTAAACCCTAAACCCTAAACCCTAAACCCTAAACCCTAAACCCTAAACCCTAAACCCTAAACCCTAAACCCTAAACCCTAAACCCTAAACCCTAAACCCTAAACCCTAAACCCTAAACCCTAAACCCTAAACCCTAAACCCTAAACCCTAAACCCTAAACCCTAAACCCTAAACCCTAAACCCTAAACCCTAAACCCTAAACCCTAAACCCTAAACCCTAAACCCTAAACCCTAAACCCTAAACCCTAAACCCTAAACCCTAAACCCTAAACCCTAAACCCTAAACCCTAAACCCTAAACCCTAAACCCTAAACCCTAAACCCTAAACCCTAAACCCTAAACCCTAAACCCTAAACCCTAAACCCTAAACCCTAAACCCTAAACCCTAAACCCTAAACCCTAAACCCTAAACCCTAAACCCTAAACCCTAAACCCTAAACCCTAAACCCTAAACCCTAAACCCTAAACCCTAAACCCTAAACCCTAAACCCTAAACCCTAAACCCTAAACCCTAAACCCTAAACCCTAAACCCTAAACCCTAAACCCTAAACCCTAAACCCTAAACCCTAAACCCTAAACCCTAAACCCTAAACCCTAAACCCTAAACCCTAAACCCTAAACCCTAAACCCTAAACCCTAAACCCTAAACCCTAAACCCTAAACCCTAAACCCTAAACCCTAAACCCTAAACCCTAAACCCTAAACCCTAAACCCTAAACCCTAAACCCTAAACCCTAAACCCTAAACCCTAAACCCTAAACCCTAAACCCTAAACCCTAAACCCTAAACCCTAAACCCTAAACCCTAAACCCTAAACCCTAAACCCTAAACCCTAAACCCTAAACCCTAAACCCTAAACCCTAAACCCTAAACCCTAAACCCTAAACCCTAAACCCTAAACCCTAAACCCTAAACCCTAAACCCTAAACCCTAAACCCTAAACCCTAAACCCTAAACCCTAAACCCTAAACCCTAAACCCTAAACCCTAAACCCTAAACCCTAAACCCTAAACCCTAAACCCTAAACCCTAAACCCTAAACCCTAAACCCTAAACCCTAAACCCTAAACCCTAAACCCTAAACCCTAAACCCTAAACCCTAAACCCTAAACCCTAAACCCTAAACCCTAAACCCTAAACCCTAAACCCTAAACCCTAAACCCTAAACCCTAAACCCTAAACCCTAAACCCTAAACCCTAAACCCTAAACCCTAAACCCTAAACCCTAAACCCTAAACCCTAAACCCTAAACCCTAAACCCTAAACCCTAAACCCTAAACCCTAAACCCTAAACCCTAAACCCTAAACCCTAAACCCTAAACCCTAAACCCTAAACCCTAAACCCTAAACCCTAAACCCTAAACCCTAAACCCTAAACCCTAAACCCTAAACCCTAAACCCTAAACCCTAAACCCTAAACCCTAAACCCTAAACCCTAAACCCTAAACCCTAAACCCTAAACCCTAAACCCTAAACCCTAAACCCTAAACCCTAAACCCTAAACCCTAAACCCTAAACCCTAAACCCTAAACCCTAAACCCTAAACCCTAAACCCTAAACCCTAAACCCTAAACCCTAAACCCTAAACCCTAAACCCTAAACCCTAAACCCTAAACCCTAAACCCTAAACCCTAAACCCTAAACCCTAAACCCTAAACCCTAAACCCTAAACCCTAAACCCTAAACCCTAAACCCTAAACCCTAAACCCTAAACCCTAAACCCTAAACCCTAAACCCTAAACCCTAAACCCTAAACCCTAAACCCTAAACCCTAAACCCTAAACCCTAAACCCTAAACCCTAAACCCTAAACCCTAAACCCTAAACCCTAAACCCTAAACCCTAAACCCTAAACCCTAAACCCTAAACCCTAAACCCTAAACCCTAAACCCTAAACCCTAAACCCTAAACCCTAAACCCTAAACCCTAAACCCTAAACCCTAAACCCTAAACCCTAAACCCTAAACCCTAAACCCTAAACCCTAAACCCTAAACCCTAAACCCTAAACCCTAAACCCTAAACCCTAAACCCTAAACCCTAAACCCTAAACCCTAAACCCTAAACCCTAAACCCTAAACCCTAAACCCTAAACCCTAAACCCTAAACCCTAAACCCTAAACCCTAAACCCTAAACCCTAAACCCTAAACCCTAAACCCTAAACCCTAAACCCTAAACCCTAAACCCTAAACCCTAAACCCTAAACCCTAAACCCTAAACCCTAAACCCTAAACCCTAAACCCTAAACCCTAAACCCTAAACCCTAAACCCTAAACCCTAAACCCTAAACCCTAAACCCTAAACCCTAAACCCTAAACCCTAAACCCTAAACCCTAAACCCTAAACCCTAAACCCTAAACCCTAAACCCTAAACCCTAAACCCTAAACCCTAAACCCTAAACCCTAAACCCTAAACCCTAAACCCTAAACCCTAAACCCTAAACCCTAAACCCTAAACCCTAAACCCTAAACCCTAAACCCTAAACCCTAAACCCTAAACCCTAAACCCTAAACCCTAAACCCTAAACCCTAAACCCTAAACCCTAAACCCTAAACCCTAAACCCTAAACCCTAAACCCTAAACCCTAAACCCTAAACCCTAAACCCTAAACCCTAAACCCTAAACCCTAAACCCTAAACCCTAAACCCTAAACCCTAAACCCTAAACCCTAAACCCTAAACCCTAAACCCTAAACCCTAAACCCTAAACCCTAAACCCTAAACCCTAAACCCTAAACCCTAAACCCTAAACCCTAAACCCTAAACCCTAAACCCTAAACCCTAAACCCTAAACCCTAAACCCTAAACCCTAAACCCTAAACCCTAAACCCTAAACCCTAAACCCTAAACCCTAAACCCTAAACCCTAAACCCTAAACCCTAAACCCTAAACCCTAAACCCTAAACCCTAAACCCTAAACCCTAAACCCTAAACCCTAAACCCTAAACCCTAAACCCTAAACCCTAAACCCTAAACCCTAAACCCTAAACCCTAAACCCTAAACCCTAAACCCTAAACCCTAAACCCTAAACCCTAAACCCTAAACCCTAAACCCTAAACCCTAAACCCTAAACCCTAAACCCTAAACCCTAAACCCTAAACCCTAAACCCTAAACCCTAAACCCTAAACCCTAAACCCTAAACCCTAAACCCTAAACCCTAAACCCTAAACCCTAAACCCTAAACCCTAAACCCTAAACCCTAAACCCTAAACCCTAAACCCTAAACCCTAAACCCTAAACCCTAAACCCTAAACCCTAAACCCTAAACCCTAAACCCTAAACCCTAAACCCTAAACCCTAAACCCTAAACCCTAAACCCTAAACCCTAAACCCTAAACCCTAAACCCTAAACCCTAAACCCTAAACCCTAAACCCTAAACCCTAAACCCTAAACCCTAAACCCTAAACCCTAAACCCTAAACCCTAAACCCTAAACCCTAAACCCTAAACCCTAAACCCTAAACCCTAAACCCTAAACCCTAAACCCTAAACCCTAAACCCTAAACCCTAAACCCTAAACCCTAAACCCTAAACCCTAAACCCTAAACCCTAAACCCTAAACCCTAAACCCTAAACCCTAAACCCTAAACCCTAAACCCTAAACCCTAAACCCTAAACCCTAAACCCTAAACCCTAAACCCTAAACCCTAAACCCTAAACCCTAAACCCTAAACCCTAAACCCTAAACCCTAAACCCTAAACCCTAAACCCTAAACCCTAAACCCTAAACCCTAAACCCTAAACCCTAAACCCTAAACCCTAAACCCTAAACCCTAAACCCTAAACCCTAAACCCTAAACCCTAAACCCTAAACCCTAAACCCTAAACCCTAAACCCTAAACCCTAAACCCTAAACCCTAAACCCTAAACCCTAAACCCTAAACCCTAAACCCTAAACCCTAAACCCTAAACCCTAAACCCTAAACCCTAAACCCTAAACCCTAAACCCTAAACCCTAAACCCTAAACCCTAAACCCTAAACCCTAAACCCTAAACCCTAAACCCTAAACCCTAAACCCTAAACCCTAAACCCTAAACCCTAAACCCTAAACCCTAAACCCTAAACCCTAAACCCTAAACCCTAAACCCTAAACCCTAAACCCTAAACCCTAAACCCTAAACCCTAAACCCTAAACCCTAAACCCTAAACCCTAAACCCTAAACCCTAAACCCTAAACCCTAAACCCTAAACCCTAAACCCTAAACCCTAAACCCTAAACCCTAAACCCTAAACCCTAAACCCTAAACCCTAAACCCTAAACCCTAAACCCTAAACCCTAAACCCTAAACCCTAAACCCTAAACCCTAAACCCTAAACCCTAAACCCTAAACCCTAAACCCTAAACCCTAAACCCTAAACCCTAAACCCTAAACCCTAAACCCTAAACCCTAAACCCTAAACCCTAAACCCTAAACCCTAAACCCTAAACCCTAAACCCTAAACCCTAAACCCTAAACCCTAAACCCTAAACCCTAAACCCTAAACCCTAAACCCTAAACCCTAAACCCTAAACCCTAAACCCTAAACCCTAAACCCTAAACCCTAAACCCTAAACCCTAAACCCTAAACCCTAAACCCTAAACCCTAAACCCTAAACCCTAAACCCTAAACCCTAAACCCTAAACCCTAAACCCTAAACCCTAAACCCTAAACCCTAAACCCTAAACCCTAAACCCTAAACCCTAAACCCTAAACCCTAAACCCTAAACCCTAAACCCTAAACCCTAAACCCTAAACCCTAAACCCTAAACCCTAAACCCTAAACCCTAAACCCTAAACCCTAAACCCTAAACCCTAAACCCTAAACCCTAAACCCTAAACCCTAAACCCTAAACCCTAAACCCTAAACCCTAAACCCTAAACCCTAAACCCTAAACCCTAAACCCTAAACCCTAAACCCTAAACCCTAAACCCTAAACCCTAAACCCTAAACCCTAAACCCTAAACCCTAAACCCTAAACCCTAAACCCTAAACCCTAAACCCTAAACCCTAAACCCTAAACCCTAAACCCTAAACCCTAAACCCTAAACCCTAAACCCTAAACCCTAAACCCTAAACCCTAAACCCTAAACCCTAAACCCTAAACCCTAAACCCTAAACCCTAAACCCTAAACCCTAAACCCTAAACCCTAAACCCTAAACCCTAAACCCTAAACCCTAAACCCTAAACCCTAAACCCTAAACCCTAAACCCTAAACCCTAAACCCTAAACCCTAAACCCTAAACCCTAAACCCTAAACCCTAAACCCTAAACCCTAAACCCTAAACCCTAAACCCTAAACCCTAAACCCTAAACCCTAAACCCTAAACCCTAAACCCTAAACCCTAAACCCTAAACCCTAAACCCTAAACCCTAAACCCTAAACCCTAAACCCTAAACCCTAAACCCTAAACCCTAAACCCTAAACCCTAAACCCTAAACCCTAAACCCTAAACCCTAAACCCTAAACCCTAAACCCTAAACCCTAAACCCTAAACCCTAAACCCTAAACCCTAAACCCTAAACCCTAAACCCTAAACCCTAAACCCTAAACCCTAAACCCTAAACCCTAAACCCTAAACCCTAAACCCTAAACCCTAAACCCTAAACCCTAAACCCTAAACCCTAAACCCTAAACCCTAAACCCTAAACCCTAAACCCTAAACCCTAAACCCTAAACCCTAAACCCTAAACCCTAAACCCTAAACCCTAAACCCTAAACCCTAAACCCTAAACCCTAAACCCTAAACCCTAAACCCTAAACCCTAAACCCTAAACCCTAAACCCTAAACCCTAAACCCTAAACCCTAAACCCTAAACCCTAAACCCTAAACCCTAAACCCTAAACCCTAAACCCTAAACCCTAAACCCTAAACCCTAAACCCTAAACCCTAAACCCTAAACCCTAAACCCTAAACCCTAAACCCTAAACCCTAAACCCTAAACCCTAAACCCTAAACCCTAAACCCTAAACCCTAAACCCTAAACCCTAAACCCTAAACCCTAAACCCTAAACCCTAAACCCTAAACCCTAAACCCTAAACCCTAAACCCTAAACCCTAAACCCTAAACCCTAAACCCTAAACCCTAAACCCTAAACCCTAAACCCTAAACCCTAAACCCTAAACCCTAAACCCTAAACCCTAAACCCTAAACCCTAAACCCTAAACCCTAAACCCTAAACCCTAAACCCTAAACCCTAAACCCTAAACCCTAAACCCTAAACCCTAAACCCTAAACCCTAAACCCTAAACCCTAAACCCTAAACCCTAAACCCTAAACCCTAAACCCTAAACCCTAAACCCTAAACCCTAAACCCTAAACCCTAAACCCTAAACCCTAAACCCTAAACCCTAAACCCTAAACCCTAAACCCTAAACCCTAAACCCTAAACCCTAAACCCTAAACCCTAAACCCTAAACCCTAAACCCTAAACCCTAAACCCTAAACCCTAAACCCTAAACCCTAAACCCTAAACCCTAAACCCTAAACCCTAAACCCTAAACCCTAAACCCTAAACCCTAAACCCTAAACCCTAAACCCTAAACCCTAAACCCTAAACCCTAAACCCTAAACCCTAAACCCTAAACCCTAAACCCTAAACCCTAAACCCTAAACCCTAAACCCTAAACCCTAAACCCTAAACCCTAAACCCTAAACCCTAAACCCTAAACCCTAAACCCTAAACCCTAAACCCTAAACCCTAAACCCTAAACCCTAAACCCTAAACCCTAAACCCTAAACCCTAAACCCTAAACCCTAAACCCTAAACCCTAAACCCTAAACCCTAAACCCTAAACCCTAAACCCTAAACCCTAAACCCTAAACCCTAAACCCTAAACCCTAAACCCTAAACCCTAAACCCTAAACCCTAAACCCTAAACCCTAAACCCTAAACCCTAAACCCTAAACCCTAAACCCTAAACCCTAAACCCTAAACCCTAAACCCTAAACCCTAAACCCTAAACCCTAAACCCTAAACCCTAAACCCTAAACCCTAAACCCTAAACCCTAAACCCTAAACCCTAAACCCTAAACCCTAAACCCTAAACCCTAAACCCTAAACCCTAAACCCTAAACCCTAAACCCTAAACCCTAAACCCTAAACCCTAAACCCTAAACCCTAAACCCTAAACCCTAAACCCTAAACCCTAAACCCTAAACCCTAAACCCTAAACCCTAAACCCTAAACCCTAAACCCTAAACCCTAAACCCTAAACCCTAAACCCTAAACCCTAAACCCTAAACCCTAAACCCTAAACCCTAAACCCTAAACCCTAAACCCTAAACCCTAAACCCTAAACCCTAAACCCTAAACCCTAAACCCTAAACCCTAAACCCTAAACCCTAAACCCTAAACCCTAAACCCTAAACCCTAAACCCTAAACCCTAAACCCTAAACCCTAAACCCTAAACCCTAAACCCTAAACCCTAAACCCTAAACCCTAAACCCTAAACCCTAAACCCTAAACCCTAAACCCTAAACCCTAAACCCTAAACCCTAAACCCTAAACCCTAAACCCTAAACCCTAAACCCTAAACCCTAAACCCTAAACCCTAAACCCTAAACCCTAAACCCTAAACCCTAAACCCTAAACCCTAAACCCTAAACCCTAAACCCTAAACCCTAAACCCTAAACCCTAAACCCTAAACCCTAAACCCTAAACCCTAAACCCTAAACCCTAAACCCTAAACCCTAAACCCTAAACCCTAAACCCTAAACCCTAAACCCTAAACCCTAAACCCTAAACCCTAAACCCTAAACCCTAAACCCTAAACCCTAAACCCTAAACCCTAAACCCTAAACCCTAAACCCTAAACCCTAAACCCTAAACCCTAAACCCTAAACCCTAAACCCTAAACCCTAAACCCTAAACCCTAAACCCTAAACCCTAAACCCTAAACCCTAAACCCTAAACCCTAAACCCTAAACCCTAAACCCTAAACCCTAAACCCTAAACCCTAAACCCTAAACCCTAAACCCTAAACCCTAAACCCTAAACCCTAAACCCTAAACCCTAAACCCTAAACCCTAAACCCTAAACCCTAAACCCTAAACCCTAAACCCTAAACCCTAAACCCTAAACCCTAAACCCTAAACCCTAAACCCTAAACCCTAAACCCTAAACCCTAAACCCTAAACCCTAAACCCTAAACCCTAAACCCTAAACCCTAAACCCTAAACCCTAAACCCTAAACCCTAAACCCTAAACCCTAAACCCTAAACCCTAAACCCTAAACCCTAAACCCTAAACCCTAAACCCTAAACCCTAAACCCTAAACCCTAAACCCTAAACCCTAAACCCTAAACCCTAAACCCTAAACCCTAAACCCTAAACCCTAAACCCTAAACCCTAAACCCTAAACCCTAAACCCTAAACCCTAAACCCTAAACCCTAAACCCTAAACCCTAAACCCTAAACCCTAAACCCTAAACCCTAAACCCTAAACCCTAAACCCTAAACCCTAAACCCTAAACCCTAAACCCTAAACCCTAAACCCTAAACCCTAAACCCTAAACCCTAAACCCTAAACCCTAAACCCTAAACCCTAAACCCTAAACCCTAAACCCTAAACCCTAAACCCTAAACCCTAAACCCTAAACCCTAAACCCTAAACCCTAAACCCTAAACCCTAAACCCTAAACCCTAAACCCTAAACCCTAAACCCTAAACCCTAAACCCTAAACCCTAAACCCTAAACCCTAAACCCTAAACCCTAAACCCTAAACCCTAAACCCTAAACCCTAAACCCTAAACCCTAAACCCTAAACCCTAAACCCTAAACCCTAAACCCTAAACCCTAAACCCTAAACCCTAAACCCTAAACCCTAAACCCTAAACCCTAAACCCTAAACCCTAAACCCTAAACCCTAAACCCTAAACCCTAAACCCTAAACCCTAAACCCTAAACCCTAAACCCTAAACCCTAAACCCTAAACCCTAAACCCTAAACCCTAAACCCTAAACCCTAAACCCTAAACCCTAAACCCTAAACCCTAAACCCTAAACCCTAAACCCTAAACCCTAAACCCTAAACCCTAAACCCTAAACCCTAAACCCTAAACCCTAAACCCTAAACCCTAAACCCTAAACCCTAAACCCTAAACCCTAAACCCTAAACCCTAAACCCTAAACCCTAAACCCTAAACCCTAAACCCTAAACCCTAAACCCTAAACCCTAAACCCTAAACCCTAAACCCTAAACCCTAAACCCTAAACCCTAAACCCTAAACCCTAAACCCTAAACCCTAAACCCTAAACCCTAAACCCTAAACCCTAAACCCTAAACCCTAAACCCTAAACCCTAAACCCTAAACCCTAAACCCTAAACCCTAAACCCTAAACCCTAAACCCTAAACCCTAAACCCTAAACCCTAAACCCTAAACCCTAAACCCTAAACCCTAAACCCTAAACCCTAAACCCTAAACCCTAAACCCTAAACCCTAAACCCTAAACCCTAAACCCTAAACCCTAAACCCTAAACCCTAAACCCTAAACCCTAAACCCTAAACCCTAAACCCTAAACCCTAAACCCTAAACCCTAAACCCTAAACCCTAAACCCTAAACCCTAAACCCTAAACCCTAAACCCTAAACCCTAAACCCTAAACCCTAAACCCTAAACCCTAAACCCTAAACCCTAAACCCTAAACCCTAAACCCTAAACCCTAAACCCTAAACCCTAAACCCTAAACCCTAAACCCTAAACCCTAAACCCTAAACCCTAAACCCTAAACCCTAAACCCTAAACCCTAAACCCTAAACCCTAAACCCTAAACCCTAAACCCTAAACCCTAAACCCTAAACCCTAAACCCTAAACCCTAAACCCTAAACCCTAAACCCTAAACCCTAAACCCTAAACCCTAAACCCTAAACCCTAAACCCTAAACCCTAAACCCTAAACCCTAAACCCTAAACCCTAAACCCTAAACCCTAAACCCTAAACCCTAAACCCTAAACCCTAAACCCTAAACCCTAAACCCTAAACCCTAAACCCTAAACCCTAAACCCTAAACCCTAAACCCTAAACCCTAAACCCTAAACCCTAAACCCTAAACCCTAAACCCTAAACCCTAAACCCTAAACCCTAAACCCTAAACCCTAAACCCTAAACCCTAAACCCTAAACCCTAAACCCTAAACCCTAAACCCTAAACCCTAAACCCTAAACCCTAAACCCTAAACCCTAAACCCTAAACCCTAAACCCTAAACCCTAAACCCTAAACCCTAAACCCTAAACCCTAAACCCTAAACCCTAAACCCTAAACCCTAAACCCTAAACCCTAAACCCTAAACCCTAAACCCTAAACCCTAAACCCTAAACCCTAAACCCTAAACCCTAAACCCTAAACCCTAAACCCTAAACCCTAAACCCTAAACCCTAAACCCTAAACCCTAAACCCTAAACCCTAAACCCTAAACCCTAAACCCTAAACCCTAAACCCTAAACCCTAAACCCTAAACCCTAAACCCTAAACCCTAAACCCTAAACCCTAAACCCTAAACCCTAAACCCTAAACCCTAAACCCTAAACCCTAAACCCTAAACCCTAAACCCTAAACCCTAAACCCTAAACCCTAAACCCTAAACCCTAAACCCTAAACCCTAAACCCTAAACCCTAAACCCTAAACCCTAAACCCTAAACCCTAAACCCTAAACCCTAAACCCTAAACCCTAAACCCTAAACCCTAAACCCTAAACCCTAAACCCTAAACCCTAAACCCTAAACCCTAAACCCTAAACCCTAAACCCTAAACCCTAAACCCTAAACCCTAAACCCTAAACCCTAAACCCTAAACCCTAAACCCTAAACCCTAAACCCTAAACCCTAAACCCTAAACCCTAAACCCTAAACCCTAAACCCTAAACCCTAAACCCTAAACCCTAAACCCTAAACCCTAAACCCTAAACCCTAAACCCTAAACCCTAAACCCTAAACCCTAAACCCTAAACCCTAAACCCTAAACCCTAAACCCTAAACCCTAAACCCTAAACCCTAAACCCTAAACCCTAAACCCTAAACCCTAAACCCTAAACCCTAAACCCTAAACCCTAAACCCTAAACCCTAAACCCTAAACCCTAAACCCTAAACCCTAAACCCTAAACCCTAAACCCTAAACCCTAAACCCTAAACCCTAAACCCTAAACCCTAAACCCTAAACCCTAAACCCTAAACCCTAAACCCTAAACCCTAAACCCTAAACCCTAAACCCTAAACCCTAAACCCTAAACCCTAAACCCTAAACCCTAAACCCTAAACCCTAAACCCTAAACCCTAAACCCTAAACCCTAAACCCTAAACCCTAAACCCTAAACCCTAAACCCTAAACCCTAAACCCTAAACCCTAAACCCTAAACCCTAAACCCTAAACCCTAAACCCTAAACCCTAAACCCTAAACCCTAAACCCTAAACCCTAAACCCTAAACCCTAAACCCTAAACCCTAAACCCTAAACCCTAAACCCTAAACCCTAAACCCTAAACCCTAAACCCTAAACCCTAAACCCTAAACCCTAAACCCTAAACCCTAAACCCTAAACCCTAAACCCTAAACCCTAAACCCTAAACCCTAAACCCTAAACCCTAAACCCTAAACCCTAAACCCTAAACCCTAAACCCTAAACCCTAAACCCTAAACCCTAAACCCTAAACCCTAAACCCTAAACCCTAAACCCTAAACCCTAAACCCTAAACCCTAAACCCTAAACCCTAAACCCTAAACCCTAAACCCTAAACCCTAAACCCTAAACCCTAAACCCTAAACCCTAAACCCTAAACCCTAAACCCTAAACCCTAAACCCTAAACCCTAAACCCTAAACCCTAAACCCTAAACCCTAAACCCTAAACCCTAAACCCTAAACCCTAAACCCTAAACCCTAAACCCTAAACCCTAAACCCTAAACCCTAAACCCTAAACCCTAAACCCTAAACCCTAAACCCTAAACCCTAAACCCTAAACCCTAAACCCTAAACCCTAAACCCTAAACCCTAAACCCTAAACCCTAAACCCTAAACCCTAAACCCTAAACCCTAAACCCTAAACCCTAAACCCTAAACCCTAAACCCTAAACCCTAAACCCTAAACCCTAAACCCTAAACCCTAAACCCTAAACCCTAAACCCTAAACCCTAAACCCTAAACCCTAAACCCTAAACCCTAAACCCTAAACCCTAAACCCTAAACCCTAAACCCTAAACCCTAAACCCTAAACCCTAAACCCTAAACCCTAAACCCTAAACCCTAAACCCTAAACCCTAAACCCTAAACCCTAAACCCTAAACCCTAAACCCTAAACCCTAAACCCTAAACCCTAAACCCTAAACCCTAAACCCTAAACCCTAAACCCTAAACCCTAAACCCTAAACCCTAAACCCTAAACCCTAAACCCTAAACCCTAAACCCTAAACCCTAAACCCTAAACCCTAAACCCTAAACCCTAAACCCTAAACCCTAAACCCTAAACCCTAAACCCTAAACCCTAAACCCTAAACCCTAAACCCTAAACCCTAAACCCTAAACCCTAAACCCTAAACCCTAAACCCTAAACCCTAAACCCTAAACCCTAAACCCTAAACCCTAAACCCTAAACCCTAAACCCTAAACCCTAAACCCTAAACCCTAAACCCTAAACCCTAAACCCTAAACCCTAAACCCTAAACCCTAAACCCTAAACCCTAAACCCTAAACCCTAAACCCTAAACCCTAAACCCTAAACCCTAAACCCTAAACCCTAAACCCTAAACCCTAAACCCTAAACCCTAAACCCTAAACCCTAAACCCTAAACCCTAAACCCTAAACCCTAAACCCTAAACCCTAAACCCTAAACCCTAAACCCTAAACCCTAAACCCTAAACCCTAAACCCTAAACCCTAAACCCTAAACCCTAAACCCTAAACCCTAAACCCTAAACCCTAAACCCTAAACCCTAAACCCTAAACCCTAAACCCTAAACCCTAAACCCTAAACCCTAAACCCTAAACCCTAAACCCTAAACCCTAAACCCTAAACCCTAAACCCTAAACCCTAAACCCTAAACCCTAAACCCTAAACCCTAAACCCTAAACCCTAAACCCTAAACCCTAAACCCTAAACCCTAAACCCTAAACCCTAAACCCTAAACCCTAAACCCTAAACCCTAAACCCTAAACCCTAAACCCTAAACCCTAAACCCTAAACCCTAAACCCTAAACCCTAAACCCTAAACCCTAAACCCTAAACCCTAAACCCTAAACCCTAAACCCTAAACCCTAAACCCTAAACCCTAAACCCTAAACCCTAAACCCTAAACCCTAAACCCTAAACCCTAAACCCTAAACCCTAAACCCTAAACCCTAAACCCTAAACCCTAAACCCTAAACCCTAAACCCTAAACCCTAAACCCTAAACCCTAAACCCTAAACCCTAAACCCTAAACCCTAAACCCTAAACCCTAAACCCTAAACCCTAAACCCTAAACCCTAAACCCTAAACCCTAAACCCTAAACCCTAAACCCTAAACCCTAAACCCTAAACCCTAAACCCTAAACCCTAAACCCTAAACCCTAAACCCTAAACCCTAAACCCTAAACCCTAAACCCTAAACCCTAAACCCTAAACCCTAAACCCTAAACCCTAAACCCTAAACCCTAAACCCTAAACCCTAAACCCTAAACCCTAAACCCTAAACCCTAAACCCTAAACCCTAAACCCTAAACCCTAAACCCTAAACCCTAAACCCTAAACCCTAAACCCTAAACCCTAAACCCTAAACCCTAAACCCTAAACCCTAAACCCTAAACCCTAAACCCTAAACCCTAAACCCTAAACCCTAAACCCTAAACCCTAAACCCTAAACCCTAAACCCTAAACCCTAAACCCTAAACCCTAAACCCTAAACCCTAAACCCTAAACCCTAAACCCTAAACCCTAAACCCTAAACCCTAAACCCTAAACCCTAAACCCTAAACCCTAAACCCTAAACCCTAAACCCTAAACCCTAAACCCTAAACCCTAAACCCTAAACCCTAAACCCTAAACCCTAAACCCTAAACCCTAAACCCTAAACCCTAAACCCTAAACCCTAAACCCCTAAACCCTAAACCCTAAACCCTAAACCCTAAACCCTAAACCCTAAAAACCCTAAAAACTCTACAAACCCTAAAAATCCTAAAATCCTAAAAACTCTAAAATCCTAAAAACCCTAAAAATCCTAAAATCCTAAAAACTCTAAAATCCTAAAAACCCTAAAAATCCTAAAATCCTAAAAACTCTAAAATCCTAAAAACCCTAAAAATTCTAAAACCCTAAACCGTAAAAACCCTAAAAACTCTACAAACCCTAAAACCCTAAACCGTAATCTAAAATCCTAAAAACCCTAAAAATCCTAAAACCCTAAACCGTAAAAACCCTAAAAACTCTACAAACCCTAAAAATCCTAAAATCCTAAAAACTCTAAAATCCTAAAAACCCTAAAAATCCTAAAACCCTAAACCCTAAAAACCCTAAAAATCCTAAAAACTCTACAAACCCTAAAAATCCTAAAATCCTAAAAACTCTAAAATCCTAAAAACCCTAAAAATCCTACAAACCGTAAAAATCCTAAAATCCTAAAAACTCTAAAATCCTAAAAACTCCAAAAACCCTAAAATCCTAAAAATCCTAAAAACCTGAAAACCCTAAAATCCTAAAAATCCTAAAATCCTAAAAACTCTAAAATCCTAATAACCATAAAATCCTAAAAACCCTAAAAATCCTAAAATCCTAAAAACTCTAAAATCCTAAAAACCCTAAAAATCCTAAAAACCCTAAAAATCCTAAAAACTCTAAAAACCCTAAAAACCCTAAAAACCCTAAAATCCTAAAAATCCTAAAAACCTAAAAACCCTAAAATCCTAAAAATCCTAAAATCCTAAAAACTCTAAAATCCTAAAAACCCTAAAATCCTAAAAACCCTAAAAATCCTAAAATCCTAAAAACTCTAAAATCCTAAAAACCCTAAAAATCCTAAAAACCCTAAAAATCCTAAAAACTCTAAAAACCCTAAAAATCCTAAAATCCTAAAAACTCTAAAATCCTAAAAACCCTAAAAATCCTAAAATCCTAAAAACTCTAAAATCCTAAAAACCCTAAAAATCCTACAAACCGTAAAAATCCTAAAATCCTAAAAACTCTAAAATCCTAAAAACCCTAAAAACCCTAAAATCCTAAAAATCCTAAAAACCTGAAAACCCTAAAATCCTAAAAATCCTAAAATCCTAAAAACTCTAAAATCCTAAAAACCATAAAATCCTAAAAACCCTAAAAATCCTAAAATCCTAAAAACTCTAAAATCCTAAAAACCCTAAAAATCCTAAAAACCCTAAAAATCCTAAAAACTCTAAAAACCCTAAAAACCCTAAAAACCTAAAAATCCTAAAAACCTAAAAACCCTAAAATCCTAAAAATCCTAAAATCCTAAAAACTCTAAAATCCTAAAAACCCTAAAATCCTAAAAACCCTAAAAATCCTAAAATCCTAAAAACTCTAAAATCCTAAAAACCCTAAAAATCCTAAAAATCCTAAAAACTCTAAAAACCCTAAAAATCCTAAAATCCTAAAAACTCTAAAATCCTAAAAACCCTAAAAATCCTAAAATCCTAAAAACTCTAAAATCCTAAAAACCCTAAAATCCTAAAAACCCTAAAAATCCTAAAATCCTAAAAACTCTAAAATCCTAAAAACCCTAAAAATCCTAAAAACCCTAAAAATCCTAAAACCCTAAAAACCCTAAAATCCTAAAAACCCTAAAAATCCTAAAACCCTAAAAACTCTAAAATCCTAAAAACCCTAAAAATCCTAAAACCCTAAAAACTCTAAAATCCTAAAAACCCTAAAAATCGTAAAACCCTAAAAACTCTAAAATCCTAAAAATCCTAAAATCATAAAACCCTAAACCCTAAACCTCTAAAATCCTAAAAATTCTGAAATCCTAAAAACTTAAAACCCTAAACCCCTAAAAACCCTAAAATCCTAAAACTCTAAAATCCTAAAAACCTAAAACCCTAAAACTCTAAAATCCTAAAACCCTAAAACTCTAAAAGCCTAAAACCCTAAAAACTCTAAAATCCTAAAAACCCTAAAACCTTAAAATCCTAAAACCCTAAAAACTCTAAAAACTCTAAAACCTTAAAATCCTAAAAGCCTAAAATCTCTAAAACCCTAAAAACTCTAAAACCTTAAAGTCCTAAAAGCCTAAAATCTCTAAAACCCTAAAAACTTTAAAACCTTAAAGTCCTAAAAGCCTAAAATCTTAAAATCCTTAAAAGCCCTAAACTCCTAAACCCTAAATCCTAAATCTTTTTCGAAACGTGAAGATCATCCGAAGGAGAACGTTGCACAGTAACTCGTCGATTGTGCTGTGCGACGTCCAAAGGTCCCGAATGCTGAGAATGCTTTCTCTTTCTTATTTGGATGCTCTTTTACCTAGTTTTTATACTTTATTATTTCTGTAATAGAGATTTATATTGTTTTCAAAAAGGAAAATTATTTGAACCTTGTTATTGGTTGAGTTAATTAAACTTTTCAATTTCTTTTGATTATGGATGTTGAGTTCATTGCCTTTTGATGAGTAATTTGATTTCTGAGATTAGATTACAAACATGTATGTGGGGTGATTCATTTCAGAAATTATTATTGTTTGATAATTGATTTTTTACTTTTAAGTTGAAACATACATAACGCGTGTTCGATAACTCATCGTTTGTACCAAATTTTGTGCGCTCTATTATTCTGTCCAGATTTATGGGTGACTACTAGTGTAAGAGATACAAACTCATGCATATTAATTCTCTGTAAAATTAATAATTGACTCGTCCTTTACGGTTGTTAATTTTATTAGAAGTTAAGATAGTTTAATTTACTCGTCTTGAGAGATCAATATTTTAGGTACAATTAATCCCTCTTAAGAATTGAATCTATTATTTTATGTTATTACTCAACTATTACATAGGATCATACACACTTATCTTTACATTAATCATCCATAATTCTCAACACCATTTTATTTTATTTTATTTTTCTGCACATTTATTTTTTTATGTTTACACAAAACCTTTTTCCTTCTCTTATTAGATTATTGAGATAGATTATATTTAACTAGTTCCTCGTGAGTTTAACGCTCTACTCTCTACTTTATTATTTGATACGATTAGTGCACTTGCTAACAAATTTATTTGTTACAAATTCTACGCATCAATTTGGTTTTGGTCGATTGTTGACTCATTGTATTTTTTCCAATAATGATTAACTAATTGCATTTTAATGTAAGGCTTAGGGTCTATTTGACAATTAACTAATGAAAGGGTGGAAGGAATTAGTGTAAGGAGAAATGAGATGGTGGAGCATGATGTGTCGTTAGAAAGTTTATGTTTGGATAGTAAGTTATAAAAAATGATGTTATGAAGAATGTGAGTTTTATTTACTAAAAAAATATTTTTATCCTTTATTATATAAATAAAGTATTTATAATATCTAACGAGTAATAAATATTTATTACTTTACCATTGACCAACCAGGACACATTAAAAAAGGAGATATCAAACTAGGGCAAACGAAAAGGGATTAAAAACTATGA
Source organism: Pontederia crassipes (assembly GCA_030549335.1). Lineage (NCBI taxonomy): Eukaryota > Viridiplantae > Streptophyta > Magnoliopsida > Commelinales > Pontederiaceae > Pontederia > Pontederia crassipes. The sequence goes on from JAUKPH010000041.1 coordinate 19,205, forward strand.
TATCCTTTTGTTCATAACACTCTCGGAATGAGCCTTCAAATTGTCGAATTGACCTTCGCTCAAATCGCCTTCAAAAGGAGAAGTACGCCTCACCTCGTAGAGTTCGGGGCATTTCTCTATATGAGCAGTTCACAAGCATATGAAAAAAAATTGAACGCGTGAACCAACCGATTTACACACACCCGACGAACACGTCATGAGACATAGCATGGCCATTATATCCATAAAGATACAGCATAAAGTTGGTTCCTTTAGCTTATGTTTTCAATACAAAGTTTGCAAAAACATAAAAAACGCAATGGTAGGTAAACGTAATTAACTCTTTCAAAATATATATTAGCAAAAGGAGATTTAAGAGGAAAAGAATTTTAAAATTGAATGGTTTGGATTTCGCCATCAGACGACATCAAAAGGAAATTCGAACTACAGAAATGTGGTCCCCTTTACCGGAAATTTGGGCTTCTGTCGTGTGCCGTCACACTCTCGCCCGTGGTTTCGTTTTGGTCGGTTGTTATCTCGTTGTATTTTTTTTCCAATAAAATAATGATTAACTGGTTGTATTTTAATGCTAGGCTTAGATACCTCCCAACTCGTGGCTTTCTTTGTGACGTGTTCCATTTTGGGATGGAAGCCTCTATTGCCACTCCTTAAAGGCTTAGTGTCACTCCAAAAACATTTAATATGACTGTTTTGTCCCTGGTTGTTTTATTATTTTGCATTGCGTCACTCTATGTCATAGTACGAAGTAATTAAAAAGGTATTATACTTCAGTTGATTTTTTTAACGATGACTCATTCTAAAAAGAGTTTAAAAAATTGAGAAATCCGGCCATAAAAGACTAATTAAAATTATAGTTAAGTAGTGTTATTGAATTTAAAAAATCAATCTATTTGATTGCAGGTTTATGTAAGCTACGGTATAATTATGTAACTCCGTAAGTATAATTATTTTTTTTTTCTTTTTTGACGACACCATTAGTTTAACTATAAGAAGAATATTACCTTTTTGGCATAATGTTGCAGTATAATAACTAATTATAAAAAAAATATTTGAAAATGTATGAAAATATAACCCAAACGATTTTTTAAATTTCTAACGGACAATTAGAAGAGCAAGGTGTTTTAAGAAAAGAATAATCATTAATTTTTTTGTTTTTATATATTCGATTTTTTTAGGAAAAATATTGAACATTTAGTAAGGCTTTGTTTGTAACACAAAATTTCAGCCCATAAACTAAAACTCTCAAGTAAATTAATTTTCTAAATTTAATAACATTATGTAACTTTAATTTGAAATTTTTTTTAATTTTTATTATGACTGATATTTCTCATTTTTTTTACTATTCTTTGGATCATCATAAAAAAATAGTATAACTTTATATATAACATTGCTTATCTAAATTGTATAAAAAATATTTACCTCAGGATGTATAGCCATCATATTACTTTTTTAATGGCGTCGTACTCAGTACAACATCAAGTGAAGTTTCCAATGCTAATAAAGTCACAAAGGGCACAATAGTCAAATTAAATGTGTTTGGAGTGGCAGTAAACCTTAAGGAGTGGCATTAGAGGCTTCTTTTGGGATTTGTTTTGTGAGGTCATTGACTATTATGTTTTTTTATTTCAGTTGCGAAAGTATATACAACAACAACAACAAAGCCTTATCTCACTAGGTGGGGTCGGCTACATGGATCATACGACGTCATTCCGCTCTATTAGTAACCAAACCTTTCGGTATATTATTTACCAATAGATCTTGCTCTATTAGTTCGCCAAGTGTCCGCCTTGGCCTCCCTCTCCCTCTTTTAATCGAACTCCAGATTATTTGATCTACTTGCGAAAGTATATATAATTAAATTAAATTAACCAGAGGTCACCGTGTGGATCCATATGTTGCATCGATCTCTGGAATACAGATAAATAATCTGGAAATAAAAAAAATATTTATTAAATTACTTTTTCTTTTTTAATTAGGCCTCGTTATCATTTATTTAAACACTTCCAAAATTAATTTGCCAATTTGGTTATCCACCAATTCGGTCACCAAAGGGTCGTCTCGTAAGTCAATGGATGGACAGCTGCCATAGTGGCATCGAATGAGGAAATAAGTTTTGTCCCTACAAAAGGACTTTGATTCAACCTCTCAGTTGCAATTAAAAATGAAGTCCACACTTAACATTAGATAATTGAAACCAATATGCATAGAACCTCAAGTTTGAGAAATTAGAAATTGTCATTGCTCCTTGGCTCATAGATTGTGATAACTAGTTAATTTTCCTCACTTTATACTTAATTCCATGTGCATAGAGGTTCTGAAATGTCAAAATTCATAAATAATTTATTTCTATGTCAAGTTATCATTTTTTTAGATAAGTTATCAATCATATATGTCAAGTTATCATTATTTTTGAGTGAACTGATTTTCAATGATTTTCTTGTCCTAAATCCATTATTATCATGTATGAATCATATTTGGATGGTCATATCTCGACTTGTGCAAAGTTTTAAATCCATTTAAACAAGTTATCATTTTTCCATTGCCAAGTTATCGTTAAAGGGCAAAGTTGTCATTTCGATATGCAAAACTATCAATTCCGCACAAAGGCCTTTGGCATTCATTATATTATTGTCCTAACTCATTGCTGTTCAAATTTGATCACATTTGGATAACCACAATAAAAGTTATGACAAGTTATCATTTTTAAGGCAAACAAGTTATCGTTTTGACACCCAACTTATCATTTTTATGAAATCTTATTCATATTTGATTTCTGACTTCACTCACTTGCCACCCTAATCCATTTGATATCTTCAATGCTTTGAACCACTCATATTTGGACATTTTCCATAAAATTTGCAAAGTTATCATTCCGGGTTCCATAAATTATCAATTCTAATTTGTGATTTTCATTCCTGCACAACACCCAATCATATTTGGTGTTTGAGCTGATATATACTACTGTTTTAAGCTTTATTTGTTTAAATCCTATTCAAGGGCTTTGATGTTTGCTATTGTGGACTTTCCAGCAGGTATAACAATCCTGCACAAAGAGAAAAAGTAGGGGGGACCATCTACTTTTTCTGTCCAAAAAGTTGCTGTATCAGCAGGATATTCTGAGCAAGGACAGATGGCATAATCAGGGCATAGTAGAACATTATGATGCTGATCAAAGGGTGGACAAAAGACATATAAAAGCTGGAATTTCTGGAAGGGAAAGGGGACTGGCCATTGCAGAGTTTGGAGTAAGGTTTCTGTACCAAGGAGCAAGGGTTTGAAGCTGGATTGCTGGGCTGCTGGAGTTCTGGCCGAGAAGCTTCAAACTAGGATGGGTCAACTCCACCTTGATTTTAACTTTCCAGGAAATAGTTTCAACCTTGAATTAAACAACAATACCAAGTCTCCAACCTTAAATTCCTTCTTCAGAATTTTGCTATCATGCCATCTCTTGATCCTTTCCTTGTAAAATTTTGAATTATGATAGGCATTGAGCCTAATCTCATCCAACTCATCAATTTGGGGAAGTCTCTTTTGTCCACATGCTTGCATATCAAAATTGAGTGCCTTTACTGCCCAATATGCCTTATACTTCAACTCAATTGGTAAATGACATGTCTTCCCATAAATCAATTTATAAGGAGAAGTGCCTATAGGGGTCTTATAGGCTGTCATATATGCCCAAAGTGCATTATTTAGCCTCAAACTCCAATCCTTTTAAGTAGGGAAGAATTGTCACGGACGTACTCCACAAATATCATTTTAATATAATTTTACTTTTAATTAGCATTTTAAGTAAGTTTGGATGCTTATATAGTCATGATTGCGTGTAGCACTTAACTTTTGGATTAAAGCATAATCAAAATTAAATTATCGATAAGCGTTATAAAGAAATTATATAAGATTATTAGGAATTAATTCTAATATTTGTAAATATTATAATAAACATATTTAATTATAATTAACTAATGTTAATTAGAAGTTTAATACTAACTTTTAACCAAATAATATGATTGGACCTCCATTTCAACCAATAGGATTTCAAGCAGCGGAAGCAGGCAGCTCACCAACTGCTTAGAAAATTATTTTTCCAAACCGTCATATGACGTGTCAAAATTCTGTAAAAAATATATAAATCATATATTCATATTATCTACAAGAAGAAAAATTTCCAAGATCAGATCCATTGCCGAACAGCCCTAGGAAATTCGACAAGTTTGCAGGGTTAGGATGAATCTGCAGATCCGAAATCGACCTTCAATTCCATGTGATCGTATCTTCGTAAGTAGTTCTTCATAAATTCTGAAACATTTTCATGGTTCATCCTCTTGATGTTAGCTTTCCATGACCATAAGAATCATCTAAAAAGGACTTATGGAGAGAACGTTATGAATCGAGCACCGTAGGTCGTTCACTCTGTCCCGAGTCAGAGATAGGTCCGCCTTGTAGATTAGGGTATGATTAGGATAAATAGAATTATGGTTTAAAATTTATACATGTTAAATTATACTTCACAAGGGTTCGGTGAGAAGTGGAATCATCCAATTTGGATGTGTAGAGGCGGAGAAATGCATTTTTCATTTCATAGTGAGTTTTCTGTCAGTTCCAGGAAATTAACAGAACACGACTCGAATTGACTATTTTTGTTATAGAGTTATACAAGAAGTTAAATTCTCTAATTTTTATGAATACAAAATAGGGAAGTCTAGTTTTAGAGAAAATTATTATCTAATTAAATAAGCAAGTGTGAAGAAACATATAAATTAATCTTTGTATGACACACAGTCTGCCAGGGCACAAACCCTAGGTAAGGTTGCCTTAGATGTTATGACTTACTCACTTGAAATTAGTAAATGATATTTGGGGATTGGAAACCTTAATAAGTCTAGTTTCTAAATTATCTAGAATCATGAGATTTTCACTTAGGGTTAAGAAGTTATGAATTATTTATTGACACACACTCAGTCTGAAATTTTGAGACAGCACCTAGTTAAGTTTTGAAAGATTGAGATGTTTCAAGTGTGAAATAGTCTATGAATATAAATTTTTGAAGTTAGATATTAGTGCCATAGGGGATTATATATATTTTAAGGTGAACAAGGGTTCATGTATGAGCATGCATTGCATATTGTTATTATTAGTAATTGGAAAGTGAAGTAGCATCCTTGCTTGTAGGAAACCAACAAGCTACAAGTGAAAGGAGGAAAATCTAGTAAACCTCTTTGAAAACATAAAATACAATGTGAGTGGGTAAATTTACAATATAGCAAAATGTTATATATTAGTTCTTTTATTTATGGTATTACCTCAAGCAAAGCTTATTATTAAAACATATCTTGAGCTATGAAAAATATTTATGATATGTTTCAAATATTTCATATGAGATGGAGTAACATCTTATACAAAAATGTTTTCAGGGAACAATGCTTGTGAAGTGAAAATAAGTTTTAGTTGATAGTGATATGAGATTATGACATGTGTATTTTGATGTTCTTAAACTCCATGTGTTCATTAGCCATACTATTTGATAAAGGTCTTTGCGACCGCATTCGATATACATGAAGTCTTTGGGACGTATATCGGGTGTCTTTGCCCCTTGGGGACTACTCTGCGTGCACGTATTGACCCATGATCGCTCTGCGTATCTGAGAATCATGATTGGGTGATACACAATCATGGTTGGGATACGTATTGACCCATGATCGCTCTGCGTATCTGAGAATCATGATTGAGTGACACACAATCATGGTTGGGATACATATTGACTCATGATTTGCTCTGCGTATCTGAGACTTTTGATTGTGAAGCTCTGCTTAACTGTATGACACACAATCATAGAGGGATACGTATTGACCCATGATTTGCTCTGCGTATCTGATACTCTTGATTATGAAGCTCTGCTTAACTGTATGACACATGATCATAGAGGGATACGTATTAACCCATGATGAGTATGTGAAATGACACATGTGTGGAGTTTAATTGTGTTGAAATTAGAAATTACTTGTGTTGGATGTGTAGATGATAATTATGAGTTTTGTTCTTTGGGTTTGATAACATCAAATCTTAACAAGATTATACGAGATATTGAAGGTTCTATAGGGACAATTAGTAAGAGAATAGATGCTTATAATCCTATGAAGACATTATGAGATGTCTATATTAATAAGAAATGATAAACATTTTATAGAAATGGATAATAATATTAAACTATGTATAAGGGTTGGAGAACCAATCATCAAATCAATTTAGTGTTGAAAATTGATACATATTTCAAATTATATGATCATTACATTATCATCGCCTAATGTGAATTATTATAAGTGATGTTGAAATTACTATGAAATCTTGAATTGCTATATTGATATTAGAATTATTGTCAACCTTCAACTCATAGTTATCAAACAACATTCATCGTTATACATTCTGAATCATTGACGATTCTTGATTAGTTGTTATCGATTGCGATTCTTCATATTTGGGAATTAATTTTTACTCATCATTATCTACCACATCTCATCTAGGGTGACTGATTAAATCACCATTGTCACTCCTTTATGAGTGATAAACGATTTGTCATTTCGGACTTTAGTACGTTCATTAATTTTGGGAGTTTAAAGTAGTTGTGAGAAAGCTTCTCGAAAGATTATTGGAGTGATGAATCCTCTGGTCATCTATCGAGAACTTTAACTGGGTGTTCTTCAATCACGAAATGTTGGTTGGACGTATAGCGAATGAGCGATTAGAGGGGGATGCCTTTCTGATCTTCGATCACGAACTCGAATTGACATTTCATCATTGTAAATCAATTGAAGAGGAAAAGTCTTATTCACAAAACTCATTGTTGCTTGCACTCTGACAGTCATTCTTACGAATGATAGTGATCGTATTTGACTTATGGACACATAATAATCGATGGTTATTCTGTCGTTCCCTTTATCGAATGTGTCATCTTCTTTTGCTTGTCATGATAGACTCATATAATTGTTGAAGTACTACTCATTGTTCTTATTATCCATAAAGTTTGTCAAATATTTGGAAATTTCCTTGCAATTAGTGTTTCCACTCATAACCTTGGTACTTATCTTTATGGGAACTTTGTATAAAATTAACCATGGTAACAAGATTAGATGAAAGAATTAATTCTTTTATGGAATTTTAAATACGCACAATGCGAAAACTATTATAGCTGAAAGAATATAATAAATGCAAGATTATTGTGAAATGTCAAGAAAAATAAAAAGTGATCCTAATAGTGAATTCACAAGAACAACATTACTTGAAAAAAAAGGAAGCAAAGTTTATGTCCATGATACATAGGCCCATATGAGATTTTGGCATATATTGGGTGGTCAACTGTTTATTTGTTAAATTCCACCATCAAAGATATTGTATATTCACGATATCATCAATGTTTCAGTGATATTGATCAAGACCATAGCAGACAAGCTTATCAATAAACAAATCATCAAGCTTCAATGTATCACTTGGATCAAGATCTTTATCTTTTCCTTATCTAAATTCTCTAAATTGCAATGAGTCATTGGATGCTATAACTGTGATGACCAGGAATATGCTAAGTAAGATTCCTAAACCATCGTATGTATCCTTGGGCTAATCTTCAGTTAGAAGTCCAACAACTGCATATATCAAAGCTCAAATCATAAGAATGATCAATGTCAAATCATGTAAAATATTCCAAACAAACTTCCAAAAGCTTATTCTTGACACAAAAAAATTATTTTACTTGTCAATATGCCATCAGCAAGTGAAATAGAGATCTTCCTTGCTATTCCATGTAGTCCTCCATTATTTTTCAAAGCCTTGTTATTATGTCCACGTACAATGGATGCTAACTCATCTAGGTTAATGCAATAATCAGTTTTTCTTATCTTTTTTGAGATATGATATTTTTGTGTGCTATGCGTTAAAGCAAAAATCAAAAGGAACAGACCATCAACAGATAACCAAAGAGAGCAAAACATCAATAGAGAATAATACATAGAATCAAATATTGCACCATCAATAAATTGTAGAGCAGCTTTCTGCACATAAAGAGTAACTCAATCTATTCGAGTATAAGAGAATTTGTCTTGAGAAGAAAAATATAGTATAAATTATAAGAGTCAAGAAAAATGAAATTCATAAATGAAAATTTCCTTTAGTATTTCTGTTATAGAAAAAAAAATCATTCAAGTGAAGAGAAAGTTGGAAGTGAGAAAGACCAAATCTTCAATCTTATTCTTCGGAACATGTATCTAAATTTCGAGGACGAAATTTTTTTAAGGAGGGGAGAATTGTCACGGACGTGCTCCACAAATATCATTTTAACATAATCTTACTTTTAATTAGCATTTTAAGTAAGTTTAGATGCTTATATAGTCATGATTACGTGTAGCAATTAACTTTTGGATTAAAGCATAATCAAAATTAAATTATCGATAAGCGTTATAAAGAAATTACATAAGATTATTAGGAATTAATGCTAATATTTGTAAATACTATAATAAACATATTTAATTATGATTAACTAATGTTAATTAGAAGTTTAACACTAACTTTTAACTAAATAATATGATTGGACCTCCATTTCAACCAATAGGATTTCAAGCAGCGGAAGCAGGCAGCTCACCAACTGCTTAGAAAATGATTTTTCCAAACCATCATATGACGTGTCAAAATTCTGTAAAACACGTATAAATCATTTATTCGTATTATCTGCAAGCAGAAAAATTTCCAAGATCAGATCCATTGCCGAACAGCCTGAGGAAATTCGACAAGTTTGCTGGGTTAGGGTGAATCTGCGGATCCGAAATTGACCTTCAACTTCATGTGATCATATCTTCGTAAGTAGTTCTTCATAAATTCTGAAACATTTTCATGGTTCATCCTCTTAATGTTAGCTTTCCATGACCACAAGAATCATGTAAAAAGGACTTCTGGAGAGAACGTTATGAACCGAGCACCGTAGGTCGTTCACTCTGTCCCGAGTCAGAGATAGGTCCGCCTTGTAGATTAGGGTATAATTAGGATAAATAGAATTATGGTTTAAAATTTATACATGTTAAATTATACTTCAAAGGGTTCGGTGAGAAGTGGAATCATCCAATTTGGATGTGTAGAGACGGAGAAATGCATTTTTCATTTCATAGTGAGTTTTCTGTCAGTTCCAGGAAATTAACAGAACACGACTCGAATTGACTATTTTTGTTATAGAGTTATACAAGAAGTTAAATTCTCTAATTTTTATGAATACAAAATAGGGAAGTCTAGTTTTAGAGAAAATTATTATCTAATTAAATAAGCAAGTGTGAAGAAAATATAAATTAATCTTTGTATGACACACAGTCTGCCATGGCACAAACCCTAGGTAAGGTTGCCTTAGATGTTATGACTTACTCACTTGAAATTAGTAAATGATATTTGGGGACTGGAAACCTTAATAAGTCTAGTTTCTAAATTATCTAGAATCATGAGATTTTCACTTAGGGTTAAGAAGTTATGAATTATTTATTGACACACACTCAGTCTGAAATTTTGAGACCGCACCTAGTTAAGTTATGAAACATTGAGATGTTTCAAGTGTGAAATAGTCTATGAATATAAATTTTTGAAGTTAGATATTAGTGTCATAGGGGATTATATATATTTTAAGGTGAACAAGGGTTCATGCATGAGCATGCATTGCATATTGTTATTATTAGTAATTGGAAAGTGAAGTAGCATCCTTGCTTGTAGGAAACCAACAAGCTACAAGTGAAAGGAGGAAAATCTAGTAAACCTCTTTGAAAACATAAACTACAATGTGAGTGGGTAAATTTACAATATAGCAAAATGTTATATATTAGTTCTTTTATTTATGGTATTACCTCAAGCAAAGCTTATTATTAAAACATATCTTGAGCTATGAAAAATATTTATGATATGTTTCAAATATTTCATATGAGATGGAGTAACATCTTATACAAAAATGTTTTCAGGGAACAATGCTTGTGAAGTGAAAATAAGTTTTAGTTGATAGTGATATGAGATTATGACATGTGTATTTTGATGTTCTTAAACTCCATGTGTTCATTAGCCATACTATTTGATAAAGGTCTTTGCGACCGCATTCGATATACATGAAGTCTTTGGGACGTATATCGGGTGTCTTTACCCCTTGGGGGCTGCTCTGCGTGCACGTATTGATCCATGATCGCTCTGCGTATCTGAGAATCATGATTGGGTGACACACAATCATGGTTGGGATACGTATTGACCCATGATCGCTCTGCATATCTGAGAATCATGATTGAGTGACACACAATCATGGTTGGGATACATATTGACCCATGATTTGCTCTGCGTATCTGAGACTTTTGATTGTGAAGCTCTGCTTAACTGTATGACACACAATCATAGAGGGATACATATTGACTCATGATTTACTCTGCGTATCTGATACTCTTGATTATGAAGCTCTGCTTAACTGTATGACACATGATCATAGAGGGATACGTATTGACCCATGATGAGTATGTGCAATGACACATGTGTGGAGTTTAATTGTGAATATGATGATATCTTGAATAATTTATATTTATGTAAAAGTTCATATGATTTGGAAAATTATGTGATATGAGTTATGCTTTAAATGTTTTCTCTTATGAAAGGAATATGATTATTTAAATGTTATATGCACTCGTATTGTTCCCCTATGTTGTACTTTTATTCCACTCACTGAGCAAATGATTATTGCTCACAGTACCCATTTTAAATTTTTTAGATACTCGTAAGTTCTCGAGTTGAGTCGATTCGAAGCTTGCTTTTGATGCATATAGAAGAGGTCGAGCCGCCGGAGCACTGTTATTTTTCTTTCACATTTATTTTTGAAAGCATGCATGTAATAAATAAACTCGAGAATTGTACTAGAGTTTATTAGAATCATTTTGTAAGGTTATATAAAACTTGATCCTGTGGGGTGTTATGTGGAATGGTTTGTGAAACAATAATGATAATGTGCGAATGTTATCTCTTATAACTTTTATTTAAACTTTGATGAATATATAAATTCATCTATTGTATGTATTAACAAATGACATAAGATAATTAAGGGAGGAGGTTTTGTCAAATTTTTTTAGAATTGATAAATATTGTTAAAAGAAATAATAATTATGATTAGAACTTAGTCACGGAGTTGGGTGTGACACTATCCATTTGGATACATAGTCAACAGCAAGTAGTATGAATTTGTATCTAAATGAACTAGGGAAAGGTCCCATGTAGTCAATGCTTCAAACATCAAATATTTCCACTTCTAAAATTCCATTCTGACATTCCTCCTTGATATTTACCCTGCCCTTTGACATTCATCACAACTCTTCACATACATATATGCATCTTTGAACTTACTGATTTTTTGGTCAAAAGTCAATTTTTTCAATTTTTGATTTAACTCCCTAACTCACTCTTTACTTCAAGTATACAGGTCAATTGTAGTTACCCAAATGTCATATCCATAGTGATTTGAAGTCCAAGACTCTCTAAACAATCTAGATTAGCCTTATCTAAAGTTAAAAAATCAAGAATTTGAAAGAAAGTTAAAACCGATTTCTAAAGAGTGGCTAAAATGATAACTTATTTTTAGATTTTTTAAAGGTAATCAAAACTGAATTGTAAGTGCTAAAGTAGAGGCTCAAAAGAGTTTACTATCAATGAGGAAGATTCTCCTAGGAGTTGGGGTTCATCTAACTTAATTATGGATGAAATGGACAAGTTATCATTAAATGTCAATTTTAACTCAACTTGAAATAATCTGTTTTCACAACTTAATTAATCCAGAACTAATCATCATATTCTCATATGATTGATTAGCTAAGTTGAATTAGAAGAAGTCCTAACTGAAATCAAGTCAACATGAAGCTCAAACTTTAGTCTATTTGCTGAATTTCAAAAATTTGGAGAAATATGAAATGATAACTTGCAATTGCACTTTGAAAATAAAAGGAATGTTTCAATCAACTAAACAGGGATGAAATCAATCTAATATTAGTGTAAATGCTTCTTGGTTTATCTCTAAACTACAAGAGAATTTTAAATCAGCCTCTCAGCTGCAAATTCAAATGAAATCCACATTTTCACTAATGAAATGGATAGAAATCAGCACCTAATCACACATGGGAATTCAACAAATGTCATTGCATTCTTGGTCTATCTCTGAACATCAAGACAACCTTATAATCACCTCTCAGTGATGGAATAAAATCAGAGGTTTACAATGACAAAATAGAATCCCAAAGATCCTTGAAATCATATTTGAATTCAAGATTGAAAACCAGAAATCAACATCCAAAAGTTTGCAATAAATCAGGAATTAAAAACTTGGAAACACCATTACTTCTTAATTCATTTCTAAAAAAGAATGAAACCATAAGTAACCTCTCAGTTATCAATTAAATCAAGGCTCAACAAAGATAGAAAATAGATTTGAACAATTTAGGAAATCAGAAATTAGATTTCAGAAAGTGAGAAATTAGATTTCTAATTGGGATTACTTCTAGAACTTGGCATTAGTTCTTGATTCATTTCTAAACAAGATTAGATCAAATGACAACTTCTCAGTTGTAGATACAATCAGGACCTTACAATGACAAGAAATAGATTTATATCAAATAGAAATTAGCAATCAGAAGTTGAAATCAATGTAGGAATTCAGACTTGTCTATATCCATCCACAATTAATCTAGACTACTACCCTATCCTAAGAGACATAGAGTTTAGCTCCTCATAATTATAAAGCTAGATACACAAAGGAATGAAGAATAATAGCAATCCATCCTAAAATGAGGACTGTTCTGCAAAAATCAGCAAGCACTCCTCCACACTTCAGCTCCAATCTACTCAATCAGCTATCCCCTTTGCACACTGGCCGACCTCCCCCTTCTCCCTTAGCCTCTGATGTGAGCCACCTATCCAGTTCTGACATTCCAGCTGCAAAAATCAGCAGCTTTTTGGAGTGGTCCCCCCACATTTTTCCACCTTTATACACTTTGTTTTTCCTGCTACAAAGGATAGAACACCAAGCATCAAAGTCCTCAAATAGTTTATGAACAAATAAGGGTAGGGAAAGCAACTAATATCATCTCAAATGTCAAGTATGATTAAGTGTTGAGCAGAGTTGCAAATCAAGATTAAAAATGATAACTTATAAATGCTCGGAATAATAACTTTGCATAAATTTTGGAAAATGATCAAATAAGGATGATTCAGAGCATTGAAGGCATCAAATGGATTAGGGTGGCAAGTGAGTGAAGTCAGAAATCAAATATGAATGAGATTTTATAGGAATGATAACTTGGGTGCCAAAATAATAACTTAATTGTCTTAAAAATGATAAGTTATCATAACTTTTATTGTGGTTATCCAAATGTGATCAAATTTGAACAGCAATAATTTAGGACAATAATATAATGATTGCCTAAGGCCTTTGTGCAGAATTGATAGTTTTGCATGTCGAAATGACAGTTTTGCCCTTTAACGATAACTTGGCATTGGAAAAATGATAACTTGTTCAAATGGACTTAAAATTTTGTAAAAGTTGAGATATGACCATCCAAATATGATTCATTCATGATAATAATGAATTTAGGGCAAGAAAATCATTGAAAATCAGTTCACTCAAAATAATGATAACTTGGCCTATTGGAGTGATAACTTGTCCTAAAAATGATAACTTGTCATAGAATTTAAATATTTATGGATTTTAGCATTTCAGAACCTCTATGCACATGAATATAAGTATAAAATGAGGAATATCAACTAGTTATCACAATCCATGCATTCCAAACATAATTGGCCAAAAGTTGGGCAATTTAGGGGCTCGATAGGGGTGAAATGCATCCAAAACGGGATAAAAAACTATAGTGATCAGCTAGTGATCAGAAAGGCACCTTATAAAATATTCTAGTCATGACTTCACTTTGAGAATGTTGATCCTGATTTTCCAAGACAGCCCCCTCATTTGATTTTTCTGCAGGCCTTGAACTTGTGTTGACTTCAGCTGGATTCCCCTCAACATTCCTCATTGGTTCTTCTATAATTTTCCCACTCCTGAGCTAGACAGCTTGGACTTGCTCTTTGGGATTCAATTCAGCTAAGGTGCTAGGTTGCTGAGCAACTTGGTTCTCAATGGTATCAAGTCTACAATTCATTTTCATAATTGCCTCCTCCTAATTGCCTTGCCTCTTCAGAATTTGTTGCAGCATTTCCTCTATTTTTAAAAATTGAGAAGGTTGAGTTGGTGGTGGTTGCTCAAAAGGAGGTCTTTGCACTTGAACTTGTGGAGGCTGGTATGGTGGAGATTGATTCCTTGGCAAAATCTTGGGTTGTCAATTAGAATTCTGCATTGGTGGCCCTTGGTAATGATTGGCCTTGTAGGAAAAATAGGGATGGTTCCTATTCTCTGGAGTATAGAATTCAGAAGGTGGCTTGACTCCATAATTTCCTACAGCATTGACTTGATCTATGGATTGCTCATATTGCTGCATTATCGAGTTGCAACTCTCAGTGACATGGCCCTGGTTTCCACATACATCACACATTGATTACTGATTTGAAGACTTTCCTACATTACTGGATAAATTCAGGTTCTCCAATGCCTTTTTCAATCCTTCTTCAATCTGGACAACAATGTTATTAACTTGATTTTCATTGGATAACATTCTTGTCCTGTCATGTGTAAGGAAAATGGTGGTTCTTGGCCATGTTCTCAATCAATTGGTAGGCTTCATCAATATTTCTTGATGCAAATATCCCTCCTGTAGCTGTATCCAATGCAACAAGTTACCATTTCTCAAAGCCATGATGTGGACATGCCCTCAACAAGCCTTGGAGTCTTTGCCATGCATCACATATATTCTCTTGATCCAATTGGTAGAACCTCACAATCTGATCTCTATAATTATCAGTTTTGCTAGGTGAGAAGAATTCAGCTAGAAACAATTGAATAATAGATTCCCAAGTAGCCATCTCTTCTGGTTTGAGGGTCTTGTAACAAGTCTTAGCCTTGTCCATTTCAATCCCTCTACTATATACAATGTGGCCCAATACCACTCCTTCTTGAACCATGAAGTGACACTTTTCCCAATTCAGAATTAGATTGGATTCCCTGCACCTTTGCAACACTTTTGTCAAATTTTCCAAACAAGCCTCAGAGGAATCTCCATAAACTGAAAAGCCATCCATAAATACCTCCATGATGTCCTCAATAAAGTCTGAAAAGACGGACATCATACACCTCTGAAATGTGGCAGGAGCATTGCACAATCCAAATGGCATCCTCCTATATGCAAATGTCCCATATGGACAAGTGAAGATAGTCTTGTGTTGGTCTTGTGGATGGATAGGGAGCTGTAGAAAACCTGAATAGCCATCCAAATAACAAAAGTGAGAGTGTTTTACCAATCTCTCCAACATTTGATCAATAAAAGAAAGTGAGAAGTGATCCTTCCTGGTTGCTTTGTTCAGTTTTCTGAAATCAATGCACATCCTCCAACCTATGACTGTCCGGTGGAAATGAGTTCATTAGAATCATATTTGACTACTGTAATCCCTCCTTTCTTGGGCACCACTTGGACTGGGCTGACCTATTCACTATCTGAAATGGAATATATAATTTCAGCATTCAGCAACTTCAACACTTCCTTCTTGACCACTTCCTTCATAATTGGGTTGAGTCTCCTTTGGCATTCAATGGAGGACTTGTAGCTGTCCTCCATGGGGATCCTATGCATGCAAATTGAGGAATTAATACCCTTAATGTCATCAATAGAATAGACAATTACCTCCTTGTACAGCCTTAGTTTTTTCAGCAACTCAGCAACTTGATCTTTTGGAAAATTTGCATTGATGATAACTGGAAATGTTGAATTCTTTCCCAAGAATTCATACTTCAGGTTACTAGGGAGAGGCTTGAGCTCCAATTTGAAAGAATTAACTTGAGTTGAGCTGAATTGAGTTTCAGCAGTGATAACTTCCTGCACTTGGTGCTGATTTTCCAAATTTTCCACTGCTTTGGATTGGTTCAATGCTGATTTGTATGCTTCAGCCTCTGGATCCTCCAATTCTCTCAAATGATCAAATATGAGGTACCTTTGCAATGGATCTTCAATGATTATTATTGCTAAGGCTT
The DNA here is from genome assembly GCA_030549335.1 of Pontederia crassipes. NCBI lineage: Eukaryota > Viridiplantae > Streptophyta > Magnoliopsida > Commelinales > Pontederiaceae > Pontederia > Pontederia crassipes. The sequence goes on from JAUKPH010000041.1 coordinate 35,370, forward strand.
GCTCCACAACTTGATCAATCTGTCCATCTCCAAAATCATCATGTTGACAAGCTGGCCAACTGATAACTTGTGCAAGGTTGAACTCTATCTTGTCTTCACCAATTTGTAAGGTCAATCTCCCCTCTTTTACATCAATAACAGCTCCATCAGTGGCAAGAAAGGGTCTTCCAAGCAAGATGGGTGTATTCAGATCCTCATACATATCCAAACTACAAAGTCCATTGGTATATAGAATTTTCCAACCTTTAAAGGTATGTCTTCAATGATTCCTTGGGGATATTTGATGGACCTATCAGCCAGCTGTAGAGACATATTGGTGGGCTTCATATCTCCTACTTCAAGTTTCCAGTATAGAGATAATGGTATAACACTCACAGAAGCACCCAAGTCACACATGGCTCTTTGAATTTTCCTATTTCCTATCTCACAAGGGATTGAGAAACTCTCTGGAACCTTTAGCTTAGGAGGTAGTTTGTTTTAAATTATTACAGAGGCTTCTTCAGTTAATGCAATGGTTTCACATTCCACAATCCTTCTCTTCTTGGTCAATATCTCCTTAAGGAATTTTGCATATGAAGGCATCTCTTGAATGACTTCAACAAATAGTACATTAATGTATAGCTTCTTCAAGATTTCTAAAAACCTTCCATATTGTTGATCTTGCTTGGCCTTCACTAATCTTTGGGGGAAAGGTACTTTGTCAAAAATCCTTCCATTGACCTCATTTTGAAAACTCTTTTCCTGACTTCTCACAACAGCCTCTTCAATTTCCTTTTCTTTAGGTTCTGGATAGGAATGTTTCTCAGCTGAATTTCCTTCCACATTCTTGGAGTTTGAATTCTCTTGAGCTGGATTTGCCTCTACATTTTGCATTGGCTCTTCCACCAGCCTTCCACTCCTGAGTTGGATTGCCTTGGCCTGTTCTTTAGGGTTCTTTCTAACTGTCCAAGAAATTAAGAACAAAGGAGGTCTAGCTGAAGTACTAGCCTGCTGAGCAATTTGATTTTCAAGCATCTTGTGCTTGGCACTCATGGTTTCCAATCTAGAATTGATTTTCAATATTTCCTCTCCTTGGCTGTCCTGCTTCTTTAAGATTTATTGCAACATTTCCTCCATATTTGGGAATTGAGAAGGCTGAGCTTGTGGAGGTTGCTCATAAGAGGTCCTTTGCATTGGAGCACTTGAAGGTTGATTTGCATATGGAGGTGTGATCACTAGTTGATCAATATAGGTTTTTATCCCATTTTAAATGCATTTCACCCATATCGAGCCCCTTAATTGCCCAACTTTTGGCCAATTATGTTTGAAATGCATGGATTATGATAACTAGTTGATCTTCCTCATTTTATACTTAATTCCATGTGCATAGAGGTTCTGAAATGCCAAAATCCATAAATATTTTAATTCTATGCCAAGTTATCATTTTTAGGATAAGTTATCACTCCTATACGTCAAGTTATCATTATTTTGAGTGAACTAATTTTCAATGATTTTCTTGCCCTAAATCTATTATTATCATGAATGAATCATATTTGGATGATCATATATCAACTTGTGCAAAATTTTAAATCCATTTGAACAAGTTATCATTATCCAATGCCAAGTTATCGTTAAAGGGCAAAACTATCATTTCGACATGCAAAGCTGTCAATTCTACGCAAAGGCCTTAGACAATCATTTTATTATTGTCATAACTCATTGCTGTTCAAATTTGATCACATTTGGATAACCACAACAAAAGTTATGACAAGTTATCATTTTTAAGGTAATTTAAGTTATCGTTTTGGCACCCAAGTTATCATTCTTATGAAATCTTATTCATTTTTTATTTCTGACTTCACTCACTTGCCACCCTAATCCATTTGATGCCTTCAATGCTCTGAACCATCCATATTTGATCATTTTCCAAGATTTATGCAAAGTTATCATTTCGGGCATTTATAAGTTATCATTTTTAACCTTGATTTGCAACTCTGCACAACACTTAACCATACTTGACATTTGAGCTGATCCTAGTTGCTTTCCTTACCCTGATTTGTTCATAAAATATTTGAGGACTTTGATGCTTGATGTTCTATCCTTTGTAGCAGAAAAAAAAAAGGTTGCAAAAAGGTGGGAAAAGTAGAGGGGACCACTGGTTTGGTGGTCCAAAAAGGTGCCTTCTACAGCTGTTTTTGGGACCAGAAGACACATGGCACAATCAAGACATAGGGAATTATCTGATGCTGAACTAAGGGTGATTAAAGGTTAGATATAAACTGGAAACCCTGAAGGAACAGAGGGGGGGGGGGGGGGGGGTCGTCCATTGCAGATTGGGAGAGAAGGCATCAAGGGTTTAGAGCAAAGAGTTGGAGCTGAAGTGCTGCAAGGATATCTCTGGATAGCTTGAATTCAAGATGATTTCCTCCTACTCTTTACTACATTTTGTATCAAACTTTGTAAACATGAGGAGCTAAATCCCATGCCTCCTAGGATAGGGTAGTAGTCTAATACATATTGTGGATGGATTAGGGATAAGTTCAAACTTCCTGTGCTGATTTCTGAATTCTGAAATTTCTGGTTTTACAATTTTGAATCTGAACTGTTATGGATTAGTTCTTGTCATTGGAAGACCCTACTTGTATTTACAACTGAGAAGTTGTCATTTGTTCTAATATTTGTTTAAAAATGAGCAAAGAAATCATGCCAAGTTTTTGGATTCTATTTTGATTGAAAATTTGATTTCTGCAAATCTGATTTCTGAACTTTCTTATTTCAGATTTCCCTAAGCTGTCTGAATCTGATTTGTCATTGGGGATTTGATTAATTGAACAACTGAGAAGCTATCATATGTCCCACTCTTCTTCATAAATGAATTAGGAAGCTTTGACATTTCATGATTCAATTCTATAATTACCATGAATTTTTCTAATTTGAATGAGTTGCTGAATTCTGTTTTCCTGAATTCAGGAAATCTGATTGTCCATTGTTAAGCCCCACTTTAATCCACCATTGAGAGATGGTTTTAAGGCCTTCCTGGAGATTCAGAGATGAGCCAAGGAGCAATGACAATTTCTGATTTCCTAACTTGTGATTCTATGCATTTTGGTTCCAATTAATTAGTGTGAAGTGTGGATCCCATTTTTATTTGCAACCGAGAGGTTTAATCAAGGTCCTCTTGTAGTTTAGAGATAAACGAATGAACATTAGCACTATTATTGGATTAGTTTCATTCCTGCCAAGCTAATTGATGTGATTCCATTGTCTTGTGACCATGCCTTGAAGTTATCATTTTAGATTTTATTGAATTTGCCAAAAAAAATCAGCAAGTGTCTTGAATTGAACCTAATGATAACTTGGTTTTCAGTGAGGATCCTTTTCTAATTCAACTTGGCTAACAATCATATGACAATATATTGTTTAGTTCTGGTCAATTTAAGCTGTGAAAACAGCCATAATGAAAGTTGAATTGGATTTGACTAAAAAGTGATAATTTGTCTATTTTCATCCATAATTGAATTAGATGAACTCCAACTCCTAGGAGGACCTTCCTCATTGATAGTTAACCCCTTTTAACCTCTAGATTAGTATTTATAATTCAGTTTAGTTAACTTTTCAAAAACTTCAAAATAGTTATCATTCTGCACACTTTTAAAAATCTATTTTCCAAACTCTTTAAAAATCAATTTTTGCCACTTCAAGTAGGGTTAGTCTAAATTGTTTTTAGGTAGTCTAAGATTTCAAATCACTGTGGATACGATATTTAGAGTTACTACAATTGACCTGTGCACTGCAGTAGAGAGTGAGTTAGGGAGTTGAAACAAAAAATTGAAAAAATTGACTTTTGACCCAAAAATCAGCAAGTTATCATTTAACCCCTCAATTTCACTATCAAGTTTTTGGCACCGTTGACGGGGATTTGAGGTCAATTAGACTAACTTAGATAGTTTAGATTAGTTTTTAGTCCATTTGTTAGGCCAATTTTCAATTTTTGCAAGTTATCATTCCAAATTTTCAATTTTTTGTCTAGTTCGCCTTCTTTTCTCAATTTGATACTTCTGAATTCATTTTTGCAGGATTTGGACAATCAAGAGGACCATTACCAATCAGATCCTGAGCCTGAAAGAAGATTCTTAAGAAGAAGGAGATTATAAAGGTTGGAGGCAAGAAGAGGAAGAGGAGCAAGTAAACATGGCTGCACCAAGGACTTTGACGGATTGCTATTCTCCTAGTAATGTCAGAAATCAGCAAGAGAATGGAGTCCTAGCACCAGCTGCAAACTTTGAAGTGAATCTAGCCTTGGTGACAATGATAAGACAATACCAATTTTCTGGATTGGGCAATAAAGATCCAGCCTCACACTTGGACAATTTCAAGAAAATTTGCAGCACAGTCCACTTCAACAATACACCCATAGATGCTGTCCATATGAGGCTATTTTCATTTTCACTCAAGGACAAGGCCAAGACTTGGTACAAGACCCTCAAACCAGAAGAGATGGCTACTTGGGAATCTATTATTCAATTGTTTCTAGCTGAATTCTTTCCACCTAACAAAACTGATAACTATAGAGATCAAATTGTGAGGTTCTACCAATTACATCAATAGAACATATGTGATGCATGGCAAAGACTTCAGGGGATGTTGAGGGCATGTCCACATCATGGCTTTGAGAAATGGCAACTTGTCAACTATTTTCACAAATGATTGAATTACCCCAACAAGGTTGCATTAGATACAGCTGCATGAGGGATATTTGCATCAAGAAATATTAATGAAGCCTATCAATTGATTGAGAACATGGCCAAGCACCACCATTTCCTTACACATGATAGGACAAGAAGGCCATCCAATGAAAACCAAGTCAATAACATTGCTGTCAAGATTGAAGAAGGATTGAAAAAGGCATTGGAGAACCTGAATTTGTCCACTAATATAGGAAAGTCTTCAAATCAGGAATCAAGGTGTGATGTATGTGAAAACTAGGGCCATGTCACTGAGAGTTGCAACTTGATAATGCAACAATATGAGCAGTCCATATATCAAGTCAATGCTGTGGGAAATTATGGAGTCAAGCCACCTTCTGAATTCTATACTCCAGAGAATATGAACCATCCTATTTTTCCTACAAGGCCAATCATTACCAAGGGCCACCAATGCAGAATTCTAATTGGAAACTCAAGATTTTGCCAAGGAATCTACCTCCACCATACCAGCCTCCACAAGTTCAAGTGCAAAGACCTCCTTTTGAGCAACCACCACTAACTCAACCTTCTCAATTTTCAAAAATAGAGGAGATGCTGCAACAAATTCTGAAGAGGCAAGGCAATTAGGAGGAGGCAATTATGAAAATGAATTGTAGACTTGATACCATTGAGAACCAAGTTGCTCAGCAACCTAGCACCTCAGCTAGACCTCCTGTATTCTTCCCTAGACAACCTGAATTGAATCCCAAAGAGCAAGTCCAAGTTGTCTAGCTCAGGAGTGGGAAAATTATAGAAGAACCAATGAGGAATGTTGAGGGGAATCCAGCTGAAGTCAGCACAAGTTCAAGGCTTGCAGAAAAATCAAATGAGGGGGCTGTCTTGGAAAATCAGAATCAACATCCTCAAGGTGAAGTCAGGGCTAGAATTTTTTATAAGGTGCCTGATAGTGATATTTGGGTTTTCTAGTGATAACTTGCTGAATTAAGAAAAGAGTCAATTTTTCATTTTTTTTTTGTCTCCCAACTCACTAGCTGCAAGTGCACAAGTAAGTTGTAGTAGACTCAAGTTGTCGTATCCACAAAGATTTGAAGTCCTAAACTATTTAAAAATAGTTTAGATTAATCCTAATTAAGGTAGCAAAAATAGATTTTTAATTGAAAGTGAAAACAATTTTTTTAACTAGTGCAGAATGATAACAGGTTTGGAGTTTTGGAAATTTTTGCAAAACTGAATTATAAATGCTTGATTAATGGCTAGAAAGGTTTAATTATCTATGAGGAAGGTTCTTCTAGGATTTGGGTTTCATCTAAATTAGTTAAGGATGGAATGGATCAAGTTATCATAAAATGTCCAACTTTTGATTCAATCTGAAAATGGCTGCTCCCACAGCTCAATTGGCCTCTAACTAAGCAACATATTCTCATATAGTTGTTAGCTAGATTAAATCAATAGAGGGTCCTCACTGAAAATCAAGTTATCATTCAGCTCAATTGAAAGTCCATTGCTGATTTTTACAATTCAAGAAAGTTTTTGAATGATAACTTGCAATTGCAATCATAAAAAGATGGAATCATTCCAATCAACCAAACCAGGATGAAATCTACCCAATTATAGTGCTTGTGCTCCATAATTCATCTCTGAATTCAAGGGTATTTAAAATCATCCTCTCGGTTGCAAGAAAAAGTGAAATCAACACATCTGCTATTAATTGGGTCTAGAAGACATTCAATCTTAAATGGGAAACTCAGTGATTATCCAATGCTCCTTGGGTCATCTCTGACTCTCAAGAATGACCTTAAGACTACCTCTCAGTAGTGGATTCAAATGAGGCTTGACATTAGAAATCAAAATTCAAATGGAAATCAGGAACTAGAAATCAAAAAATAGTATTATACAATTCAAAAATCTGAAATATTAATCCATGGAATCAGGTTTATCAATTGCTTCTTGATCCATTTCTGGACTGCAAGAGATCCCTAAGGTTCATCTCTCAATGATTGAATAAAATCAGAGGATTCAATTAATAAAACTATTCCAGCAGGAAATCAAAAAAATCAGAATTCAGATTTTCATTTCAGAAATTAATGGAACAATCTGATTTGAGTCAAATGATTGTCCAAACATCTTGATTCATTTCTGAATAAGATAGGAACAATAGCAACTTTCCAATGACTCAATTAATCAGATTGTGAGTGAAGAATAGATTCAACAGCCATAAAAATCAAAATCAGATTCAGAAATCAGAAAAGAACAATTTGATTTAGGCCAAAGGTATGCCAAACTTTCTAATTCATCTCTGAATAAGATTGAGGCATTAGCAATCTTTCAGTTGCCCAATAAATCAGATTTAGAATGATTAACAAATTCAACCAGTATGAGAAATCAGATTCAGGAATTAAGAAAATCAGAAAACTGGAAATCAGAAATCAGATTGCAATAAAATGAAATCCAGTATCATGCCATTGATTCCTAATTCATATCTGAATAAGAGTTAGATCCAAAGATAACCTCTCAGTTATAGATTACAAATAAGACTATCAATGGCATGAATCAATGCAAAATGATTCTGAAATCTGAAAATAGATTTGATTAAAGTGCAGGATTACAATTCTGTCCATATCCATCCAAAACTAATCTAAACTACTACCCTATTCTAGAAGAAATGGAGTTTAGCTCCTCATGTTTACAAAGCTTGACATCAAAGAGAATGAGAAACAGATACAAATCATTTAATGCTTTGAAGCTCTCGGCCAGCAGCAGCAAGTCCAGCAGCAGCAGCTCCTCCCTTCCTTGCTCCAAACTCTTGCTCAAAACCTCAATGTCCAGCCCCCCTTTCTCCTCCAGAAATTCTACCTTTTATATGGCTCCTCTTCACCCTTTGATCAGCATCAGAACATTCTTCCAAGCCCTGATTAAGCCACCTGTCCACTGCCAGAATTCCAGTTGCAGATTTCTTTTTGTGCAGGAAAAAGTAGATGGTCCCCCCTACTTTTTCCACTTTTTGGCCACCTTTTTCCCTGCTATAAATTCCAAAACAGTAAGAATCAAAGTCCTTGAATGGTGTTTTGACAAATAAAGATCAAAATAATGATAGTTGCTAGCTCAGATATCAAATGAAGTTGGGTGTTGTGCAGGAGTGATAACTTATATCGATATTAATGAATTTAGGGGCCCGGAATGATAACTTGTCACAAATCATAGAAATTATCTAAATGCAAGTGATTCAAAGCATTTCAGGCATCAATTGGATTAGAGTGACAAGTGAGTGAGGTCAGAAATTAAATATGAATGAGATTTCTAAGGAGTGATAACTTGGGTGCCCAAAAACATTAACTTATATGACTAAAAAACGATAACTTATGATAACTTGAGTTGTGGTTATCCAAATATGATAAAACTTGACCAGCAATGAGTTAAAATAATAACAAGATGATTGCTGAAGCCCTTTGTGCAGAATAAATTGTTTTGCATATCAAAATAATAGAATTGCCCTTTAACGATAACTTCGCAAATGCAAAACGTTAACTTGTTCAAATGGACTTAAAACTTTGCACAAGTTGAGATGTGACTATCCAAATATGATTTATACAAGATAATGATGGATTTAGGGCAAGAAAACCATTAAAAATCAGTTCACTCAAAATAATGATAACTTGACATATAGGAATGATAACTTGTCTTCAAAATGATAACTTGACATAGAACTTAAATATTAATGGATTTTGGCATTTCAGAACCTCTATGCACATGGAATTAAGTATGAAATGAGGAATATCAACTAGTTATCACAATGTATGCATTCCAAGTCTAATTGGCCCAAAAATAAGCAAAAATGGGACTCGATATGTATAAAATGCATCTAAAATGGGCTAGAAACATATAGTGATCAGCAAGTGATCAGTGCCTTTTCCTCAAAGGCTAATCAAGGCAAGGCAGGACCAACAATATGAAAGATTTATTGAAATCCTGAAGAAGTTGTATATAAATGTGCCATTTGTAGAGGCAATCCAGGAGATGCCTTCATATGCAAAATTCTTGAAAGAGATCCTTACCAAGAAAAGAAGAATTATGGAACATGATACCATTGCCTTGACTGAGGAAGCCTCTGCCATCATTCAAAACGAATTGCCACCCAAGTTGAAAGATCCAGGAAGCTTTTACATACCTTGTGAAATTGAAAATAGGAAGATTCAAAGGGCAATGTGTGATTTGGGTGCATCAGTGAGTGTCATACCTCTTTCACTTTGTAGGAAGCTTGAAGTTAGAGATTTGAAGCCTACAAACATGTCTTTACAGCTGGCAGACAAATCCATCAAGTACCCACATGGAATCATTGAGGACATACCCCTCAAAGTTGGCAAATTTTACAAACCAATAAATTTTGTGGTACTTGACATGGATGAGGACTTGAATACCCCCATACTTCTTGGGAGTCCCTTCTTAGCCACTGCTGGGGCTATCATTGATGTCAAGAAGGGCAGATTGACATTTCAAATTAGGGAGGACAAGATAGAATTTAATTTGGCACAAGTTATCAGTAGGCCAAATTTTTAAGAAAATGACTTTGAAGAGGGGCAGGTAGATCAAGTTGTTCAGCAAGTTTCTGCCATAATTCTCATTGAAGATCCATTGCAAAGGTGCCTAATGTTTGATCATCTGAAGAAATTGGAGGATCCAGAGGCTAAGGCATACAAATCAGTGTTGTATTCTTCAAAATCAGTGGAAAATTCAGAAATTCAGGGTGAGGTGCAACAAGTTATCATTGCTGAACTCCAAGACAATTCAGCTCAAGCAATTCTTCTAAATTGGAGCTCAAGCCTCTTCCTAGCAACTTGAAGTATGAATTCTTGAGAGAAAATTCAACATTCCCTGTTATAATCAATGCCAACTTGCCTAAAAATCAGGTTGAAGAGTTGCTGAAAAAACTAAGGCTGTACAAGGAGGTAATTGGCTATTCCTTTGATGATATCAAGGGTATTAATCCCTCAATTTGCATGCATAGGATCCCCATGAAGGACAGCTACAAGCCCTCCATTGAATGCCAAAGAAGACTCAACCCAATTATAAAGGAGGTTGTCAAGAAGGAAGTGTTGAAGTTGCTGAATGCTGGGATTATTTATTCCATTTCAGATAGTGAATGGGTCAGATCTGTCCAAGTGGTGCCTAAGAAAGGAGGGATTACAGTAGTTAAATCAGATTCTAATGAACTCATATCCACCCGGACAATCACAGGATGGAGGATGTGCATTGATTTCAGGAAATTGAACAAGACAACTAGGAAGGATCACTTCCCACTTCCTTTCATTGATCAAATGTTGGAAAGATTGGCAAGACACTCTCACTTTTGTTATTTGGATGGTTATTCAAATTTTCTACAGATCCCCATTGATAGTGATATTGAGGGGTTTAGTGATAACTTGCTGAATTTTGGGTCAAAAGTCATTTTTTTCAATTTTTGTTTCAATCCCCTAACTCACTCTCTACTACAGTGCACAGGTCAAATGTAGTAACCCTAAATGTCGTATCCACAGTGATATGAAGTCCTAGACTACCTAAAAACAATTTAGACTAATCCTATTTAAAGTGGAAAAAATAGATTTTTAAAGGAAGTGAAAGCAGATTTTTCTTTTCTTTTAGGAATGCAGAATTGATAACTTGTTGTAGATTGTTGAAAAGTTAATTAAACAGAATTGTAAATGCTAATCTAGAGTCTAAAGGGGTTTATCTATCAATGATGAAGGTCCTCCTAGGAGTTGGGGTTCATCTAATTTAATTATGGATGAAAATGGACAAGTTATCATTTTTTTAGTCAAATCCAATTCAACTTTTATTATGGCTATTTTCACCGCTTAAATTGATCAGAACTAAACAATATATTGTCATATGATTGTTAGCCAAGTTGAATTAGAAAAGAATCCTCACTGAAAACCAAGATATCATTAGTTCAATTCAATACACTTGCTGATTTTTTGGCAATTTCAATAAAATCTGAAATGATAACTTCTAGATTGCACCTTGAAAATGAAAGGAATGCTTCAATCAACTAAACATGGATGAAATCAATCCAATATTAATGCACATGCTCCTTGGTTTATCTCTAAACTACAAGAGGATTTAAAATATGCTTTTCAGCTGCAAATTCAAATGAAATCCACATTTCCATTAATGAATTGGATAGAAATCAGCACTAATACAAGTTTCAGAAATAAAAAATTGTTATTGCTCCTTGGCTCATCTCTGAATCTAAAGGAAGACCTTAAAATCATCTCTCAATGGTGGATTAAAGTAGGGCTTAACAATGGCAATCAGATTTCAGGAATTTCAGGAAATCATAAATCAGCAATGCACTTAAATCAGGAAAAAACAAAGGTGATTTCAGAATTGAATCATAGGAATGTCAAGGGTTCTTAATTCATTCCTGAACAAGATTAGGACACATGATAACCTTTCAGTTGCTCAACTAATTAAATCCCTCAATGACAACAGATTCATATGGTTCAGAGTTCAGAAAATTTAGAAATCAGATTGTTCAAAGTTCAGAAAATTCAGAAATCAGATTATCAACAAATTTGGAATTCAAAACTTGGCATTGGTTCTTTGCTCATTTCTAAATAAAGATTAGACCAAATGACAACTTCTCAGTTGTAAATACAAGTAGGGTCTTCCAATGACAAGAGTAAAATCAGATTCATAACAATTCAGATTCAGAATTGTAAAACTAGAAATTAAGAATTCAAAAATTAGTGCAGGAAACTTAAACTTATCCCTAATCCATCCATAATATGTATTAGACTACTACCCTATCCTAGGAGGCATGGAGTTTAGTTCCTCATAGTTACAAAGCTTGATACAAAATATGGTAAAGAAGAGTAGAAGCTATCCATCCTGGAATCAGGACTGTTCTGCAGAAATCAGCAAGCCTTCCTCCACACTTCAACTCCAATCCAGCCCCAAATATCTTCTCCTTTGCAATGGCCGACCTCCCTTTGCTTCCCTAGGGTTCTCAGCTTATATCTGCATTTCCTCCACCCTTAGATCAGCATCAGAGTATTCCCCTATGTCTTGATTGTGCCAAGTGTCCTCTGGACAGAAAATATCACAGGTGACAGCTTTTTGGACAGCAAAAAGTATGTGGTCCCCCCTTGCTTTTCCAACCTTTTTCAGCTCCATGACACCTGCTAGAAGAGATGGAACACCAAATATCAAAGTCCTCAAATAGGTAATAACCAAATAAGGGTGAGGATAGCTACTAGGATCAGCTCTAGTGTCAAATAAAATTTGATGTTGTGCAGAGTTGCAAACCAAGGTTAAAAATGACAACTAATCAAACCCGAAATGATAACTTTATATATATCTTTGAAAATGTTCAAATATGGGTGGTTCAAAGCATTGAAGGCATCAAATGGATTAGGGTGGCAAGTGAGTGAAGTCAAAAATCAAATATGAATAAGATTTCATAGGAATGATAACTTGGGTGCCAAAACGATAACTAATTGCCTTAAAAATGATAACTTGTCATAACTTTGGTTGTGTGTATCCAAATGTGATCAAATTTGAACAACAATGAGTTAACACAATATTTTAGCGATTGCTCAATGCCTTGGTGCAGAATTGACAGCTTTGCATGTCGAAATGATAGTTTTACCCTTTAACGATAACTTGGCATTGGAAAAATGATAACTTGTTCAAATGGATTTAAAATTTTGCACAAGTTGAGATATGATCATCCAAATATGATTCATTCATGATAGTAATGGATTTAGAGCAAGAAAATCATTGAAAATCATATCACTAAAAATAATGATAACTTGGCATATTGGAGTGATAACTTGTCCTAAAAATGATAATTTGACATAGAATTAAAATATTTATGGATTTTGGCATTTCAGAACCTCTATGCACATGGAATTAAGTATAGAATGAGGAAGATCAATTAGTTATCACAATCTATACATTTCAAACATAATTGGCCAAAAGTTGGGCAATTAAGGGGCTCGATATGGGTGAAATGCATTCAAAATGGGATAAAAACCTATAGTGATCAGCTAGTGATCACCCATCCATCCACAAGACCAACACAAGACTACCTTCACTTGTTCATATGGGACATTTGCATATAGGAGGATGCCATTTGGATTGTGCAATGCCCCTGCCACATTTCAGAGGTGTATGATGTCCATCTTTTCAGACTTCATTGAGGACATTATGGAGGTGTTCATGGATGACTTTTCAGTTTATGGAGATTCATTTGAGGCCTGTTTGGAAATTTTGACAAAAGTGTTGCAAAGGTGGAGGGAATCCAATCTAATTCTGAATTGGGAAAAGTGTCACTTCATGGTCCAAGAAGGAGTGGTATTGGGCCACATTGTATCTAGTAGAGGGATAGAAATGGACAAGGCAAAGATTGAAGTCATTGAGAAGTTGCCACCCCCAAAGAATGTGAAGGCTATAAGGAGTTTCTTGGGGCATGCAGGCTTCTATAGAAGATTCATTAAAAACTTTTCAATGATAACCAGATCCCTCACAAGGTTGCTATCAAAGGATATGGATGATAGTGATATTTAGGGGTTTAGTAATAACTTGCTGATTTTTGGGTCAAAAGTTAATTTTTTCAATTTTTGTTTCAACTCCCTAACTCACTCTCTACTGCAAGTATACAGGTCAATTGTAGTTACTCAGATGTCATATCCACAGTGATTTGAAGTCCAAGACTCTCTAAACAATCTAGATTAGCCTTATCTAAAGTTAAAAATCCAAGAATTTGAAATAAAGTTAAAATCGATTTCTAAAAAGGGCTAAAATGATAACTGATTTGGGATTTTTGAAAAGTTATCTAAACTGAATTGTAAATGCTAAACTAAAGGCTAAAAGGGTTTATCTATCAATGAGGAAGGTCCTCCTAGGAATTGGGGTTCATCTAATTTAATTATGGATGGAAATGGACAAGTTATCACTTTATAGTCAAATCTAATTCAACCTTCAATATAGCTGTTTTCACAGCTCAATTAGACCAAAACTAAACAATATATTATCATATAATTGTTAGCCAAATTGAATTAGAAGAGTATCCCCATTGAAAATCAAGTTATCATTAAGTTCAATCCAACTCATTTTGTTGATTTTTTTTGGCAATTCAATAAAAATTTGAATGATAACTTCTATATTGCACTTTGAAAATGAAAGGAATGTTTCAATCAACTAAACAGGGATGAAATCAATCCCAATATTAATGCAAATGCTCATTGGTTATCTCTAAACTACAAGAGGATTTAAAATCAGCTTCTCACCTGCAAATTCAAATGAAATCCACATTTTCATTAATGAATTGGATAGAAATCAACACCTAATACAAGTTTGGGAAATCAAAAATTGTCATTGCTCCTTGGCTCATCTCTGAATCTCAAGGAAGGCCTTAAAACCATCTCTCAACGGTGGATTAAAGTAGGGCTTCACAATGGCAATCATATTTCAGGAATTTTAGGAAACCAGAAATCAGCAACTCATTCAAGTCAGGAAAAACCAAACGTTATTATAGACTTGAATCATAGGAATGTCAAAACTTCTCAATTCATTTTTGAACAAGATTGGGATAGATGTTAACCTCTCAGTTGTTTAATTAATTCAATCCCCAATGACAATCAGATTCAAACAGCCCAGGAAAATCAGAAATCAGATTGTTCAAAAATCAAGAAAGCAGAAAATCAGCAACAATTACAAATTAGAACCTTAGGAATGTCATTGCATCTTGATCATTTCTGAACTAGAATGGAACCATAAGATAACCTCTCAATTGTCAAAACAATTGGGGCTCCACAATGACAAAATAGATTCTAAGAATTCAGAAATCAGGAAGGCATTCAGAATTCAAATTTTAGAAAAATCAAATTTCAGAAAGTAGAAATCAGAATTCTAATTGGGTTTATATATAGAACTTGACATTGATTCTTGATTCATTTCTGAACAAGGGTTAGACCAAATGATAACTTTTCAGTTGTAAATACAAATAGGGTCTTCAAATGACAAGATCAGATTCATAATAGTTCAGATTCAGAATTGTAAAACCAGAAATTCATAATTCAGAAATAGTGCAGAAAGTTTGAACTTATCCCTAATCCATCCACAATATATATTAGACTACTACCCTATCCTAGGAGGCATAGAATTTAGCTCCTCATTATTACAAACTTAGATACAAGATAGAAGGAAAAACAGAAGTAAATCATCCTTGAGGGCTGTCGACAGAAATCTGGATTGCAGCACTTCAGCTCCTCCCCCTTGCTCCTGGTCCAGCAGCCCTTCAAAATGGAGGCTCTCCTCTTCCTTCCAAGGTTTCTTTAGCTTATATATGACCATTCAACACCATCAGATCAGCATCTAAATGTCCCAAAATCTCTAATTGTGCCAAGTGTCCAGCTCTGAAATTTTAGCTGCAAAATCAGCAGCTTTTTGGTGTGGTCCCTCCACCTTTTTCCACCTTTTTTCTAATCTGTTTTCCCTGCTACAAAATCCACAACAGCAAACATCAATGTCCTCTAATAAGAAATAAATAAATAAGAATTAGGACAGCAAGTAAACTCAGCTCAATAATCAAAGGGAGTTTGGTGTTGTACAAGAATGAAAATCGATATGAAAAACTAATGGTTTTGGAACCCGGAAATGATAGCTTTGCACTAATCATGGAAATTATCTAAATACAAGTAGTTCGAGGAATTAGAGGCATCAAATGGATTAGGGTGGCAAGTGAGTGAAGTCAGAAATCAAATATGAATAAGATTTCATAGAAATGATAACTTGGGTGCCAAAACAATAACTTGATTGCCTTAAAACGATAACTTGTCATAATTTTTGTTGTGGTTATCCAAATGTGATCAAATTTGAACAGCAATGAGTTAGGACAACAATATAATGATTGCTTAAGGCCTTTGTGCAGAATTGATAGTTTTTCATGTCAAAATGATAATTTTACCCTTTAAGGATAACTTGGCATTGGAAAAATGATAACTTGTTCAAATGGATTTATAATTTTGTACAAGTTGAGATATGATCATCCAAATATGATTTATTCATGATAGTAATGGATTTAGCGCAATAAAATCATTGAAAATCAGTTCACTCAAAATAATGATAACTTGACATATTGGAGTGATAACTTTTCCTAAAAATGATAAGTTGGCATAAAATTAAAATATTTATGGATTTTGGAATTTCAGAACCTCTATGCACATGGAATTAAGTATAAATGAGGAATATCAATTAGTTATCACAATCTATGCATTTCAAACATAATTGGCCAAAAGTTGGGCAATTTAGGGGCTATAAATTGCTCGATAGGGGTGAAATGCATCTAAAATAGGATAAAAACCTATATTGATCAGCTAGTGATCTGTGGAGTTCAATTTTGATGAAGATTGCATGAAAGCCTTTAACCAATTAAAGGAAGCCCTCATTTCAGCTCCCATAGTGCAACCACCAGATTGGGCATTGCCCTTTGAAATCATGTGTGATGCTTCTGACCAAGTAGTAGGGGCTGTGTTGGGGCAAAGCAGGAAGAAGAAACACTATGTAATATGCTATGCTAGCAAGACACTAGATGAGGCTCAAATCAACTATGCTACCACTGAAAAGGAATTGTTTGCTGTGATGTTTGCCTTTGACAAATTCAGATCTTATTTGATTGGATCCAAAGTAATTGTCTTCACTAATCACCAGGCAGTAAGGCACCTAATCAATAATAAGGAATCAAAACCAAGGCTCATAATATGGATTCTATTGCTACAAGAATTTGATGTTGAAATCAGGGATAAAAGAGGGACAGAAAACTTAGTTGCTGACCACTTATCAAGGATGGAAGGAGTATGACTCACTCCCCATCAATGACTCCTTTCTTGATGACTTTTTTATGGTAATATCAGCTGCCCCTACTCCTTGATATGCTGATATTGTTAATTACTTGGCATGTGGGATTATTTCTTATGACTTCTCCTATCAACAGAAGAAAAAATTCTTCCATGACTTGAAGGATTTCTATTGGGATGACCCTCTTCTATTCAAAAAGACCCCTGATGACATTTTCAGGAGATGTGTACCAGAAGTTGAATTCCAATCAATTTTGTATGAATGCCACTCATCTCCATACGGTGGACATGGAGTCACTCAAAAGACTGCTGTCAAGGTGCTACAATCTAGTTTCTATTGGCCTTCTTTGTTCAAAGATTCATATATGTATGTGAAGAGTTGTGATGAATGTCAAAGGGCAGGGACAATATCAAAGAGGAATGAAATGCCTCAGAATGGGATTTTATAAGTGAAAATATTTGATGTTTGGGGCATTGACTACATGAGGCCTTTCCCTAGTTCATTTGGATATAAATTCATACTACTTATTGTTGACTATGTATCCAAATGGATAGAGGCAATTCCAACTTAAGTTGCTGATTACAGGGCTGTAATCAAGCTTTTCAAGGAGATAATCTTCCCAAGATTTGAAATTCCAAGAGTGGTCATAAGTGATGGAGGTAGCCACTTCATTAAAAAATGTTTTGAGAACCTTCTAAACAAATATGGAGTCAAGCATAAAGTCTCAACTGCTTACCATCCTCAAACAAATGGCCAAGCAGAAATTTCAAATAGGAAAATCAAGGCCATATTGGAGAAAACAGTTTCCTTGACTAGGAAGGATTGGAGTTTGAGACTAAATGAGGCACTTTGGGCATATAGGACAGCCTATAAGACCCCTATAGGCACTTCTCCTTACAAATTGGTTTATGGGAAGACATGTCACCTACCAATTGAGTTGAAACATAAAGCATATTGGACAGTAAAGGCACTCAATTTTGATATGCAAGCATGTGGACAAAAGAAGCTTTTCCAAATTGATGAGTTGGATGAGATTAGGCTAAATGCCTACCATAATTAAGAATTTTACAAGGAAATGACCAAGAGATGTCATGATAGCAGAATTCTGAAGAAGGAATTCAAGGTTGGAGACTTGGTATTGTTGTTTAATTCAAGGTAAAACTATTCCCTGGAAAGTTGAAATCAAGGTGGAGTGGACCATTCAAAGTCCACAAAATTTATCCTTATGGAGCTATGGACCTTCTGAATGATAAAGATGACATATTCAAGGTCAATGGACAGAGGTTGAAGCCATATAATCCCACAGCTCAAAAATCAGCTAAGGAGGTGCTGAATTTGCAAGATTTGCCAAGTTTGTCTAGCTGAATTCAAGTGGAAAGATGTCCAGCCTAAGACACTAAAGCAGGACACTCCTTGGGAGGTAACCTAAGTCATTTTACACTTAACTTTTCTATTTTGCAGGAATAAAGAAGGGATGAATTAGATCCATCCATAAATTGACAAGAAGGGAGTATCCCTACCCTTAATTTTCATTCTTCTCACTGAAATCCCAATGATAACTTATAATCTTTTCTCTCATACTGAATTCATCATATTAATGTCTGAATCATCATGCATATCAGTTGTCCCAATTCATCTTAGCTGAATTTCAGTGCAGATTTAGTGAATCCCATTACCTTGTTGAATTGTGCATCTAAAAATCTGATATTGAATACCCCACTGATCTCTTTTGTTTCTCTGTAGGATTAGATGCAATTCATGAAGTATGGAACACCTGAAGAGTAGGATTGAAATTCAAGACCCATTGGAAGGGACCAAATGCAAATTCCATATATTTCACACCCTCCCAATCCTCTCCCTTGCCTTAACTTTCCAACACTGTGGACAGTGTGGAGGCTAAGCTTGGGGGAGGAAACCTGGTGCTTTTCTATCCTTTACACCATGTTTTCAATCTATTTTAACACTTATATCATTATTTACTACCAGGTTATTATTGTTTGAACAAGTTATCACTTGGTTGTCACTAGTTATCACTCGGTTATCATTTTTTGGGCTCAACTCAATTCTGAATTTATTTTAACTCTGAAATGGGTAAAATGCTTCATTATGATAGTTGGTACACTCCAATACTAAGTGGTCAACTTGGCCATTAGTCTTGTTGCTTTAATTGGCTATTCAATTCAGATGCACTTGAATAAATTTTTAGCTAAAATTTTTTTCTTTTTGTGGGTCACACTAGCTCATACTTATGAATTGAATTAGTAATATCAGATGTCTAGAAGGGAATCAAGGCTCTTGCTGCCATGTTAAATAGGAAAACTTGACTTTTTGGATAAAGGGATCTAAACTATACTTGAGTTTGAACTATTGCTTACTTCATGAACATGATAGAAAAATGAAAAAAAAAGTAAAAAGTTGCATGCATGCATAGAAAAAGGAAGAGAGCAAAACTTCCAAAGGAATCTCTCTTCAATGCAAAAAGAAAAAAAAATAGGAGAGCAAAACTTCCAAAGGAATCTCTCCTAAAGAAAGCATGAATAAAAATCAGGCCTTGACCTGTTTACTTGCATTCCTTGAATAAAAGTCAGGTGTTAAACATGTTTAAGCAATGAACATATGTTCATGAAGGGATTTTTAGTTCAACCTTGTAGTAAAATTGACAATTCCTACAATTCAAACATGTTATTGTTAGTACTTCTTCCATGGCTTAAATTTGCTTTAGCCTCTGTGATTCCCTAGCTAGAAATTGAGTTTTTGGAAAGAAGGAAGTGTTGGCAAAATGGGAAACTCATTGGATTCGATTCAATTGACTTTTACTTCATTTGTGGACTTCTAATTCAAGTTTGTCCTTAATTTTTGAATGTTTTACTTGAGGACAAACAAAAGGCTAAGCTTGAGGGAGTTTGATCACTAGCTGATCAATATAGGTTTTTATCCCATTTTGGATGCATTTCACCCATATCGAGCCCCTTAATTACCCAACTTTTGGCGAATTACCTTTGGAATGCATGGATTGTGATAACTAGTTGATCTTCCTCATTTTATACTTAATTCCATATGCATAGAGGTTCTGAAATGTCAAAATCCATAAATATTTAAATTCTATGCCAAGTTATCATGTTTAGGATAAGTTATCACTCCTATATGTCAAGTTATCATTATTTTGAGTGAACTAATTTTCAATGATTTTCTTGTCCTAAATCCATTATTATCATGAATGAATCATATTTGGATGATCATATCTCAACTTGTGCAAAATTTTAAATCTATTTGAACAAGTTATTATTTTTCCAATACCAAGTTATTGTTAAAGAGAAAAACTATCATTTCGACATGCAAATCTATCAATTCTGCACAAATGCCTTAGGCAATCATTGTATTATTGTCCTAACTCATTGTTGTTCAAATTTGATCAGATTTGGATAACCACAATAAAAGTTACATCATGGATAACCACAATGGGTAAAGATAAAAGAGTTTATCTTTTTGGGCGTAATGGTATCATTTTGGCCGAGATTTATCTCACAAATTTAAAGTTGACCGTACGATATCATGACCATGATCAAATTGAAGACCGTCCGCACCCTATAAATAGAGGAGAGAGCCATCGTCCCAATTCGTGCCTTGAAGTTTGGTTTTCTTCCACAGCAAGTCAAGACTCTACGCAGGCTTCGACCAGATAGAGATTTGATCGGACGGCTATTCCAGAGGCTCCGACGACATCCGAGGGCCCTAATTTTATTCTTGGTGTAATTCTTCCAATTATTATTTTTTTTTTTATTATCTCTCTACAATTCTAGGATGAACTCCATGTCCTTAGTTATTTTATTTTTAGGAGATTATTATTGAAGGGAAATTCTGTGAACCCTTGTTTTATTATTATTGGATTTCTTTTGATCAATTTTTAATTATGTTTAATGCTTTTGATTTAATTATTTAAATTTCTGAGTTAAGTAATTACCAGTTTGTAGACTACTTGATTTCAGATTTTATTTAGTTAAATTAAATGATTTATTGTGAAATTAAAAATTCACATAGGTCTAATAACTAGTGTGTGGAGAATTAGATCTGTGTGGTCTGTTAATCTATACTAGTTTGTGGAGTGATTAATAGTCTAGGATTTTCATATTAATGCATCTTAATTTTAATCTCATCTGACGAATACCAGTTTGTGAGACTTCAGTTTTGATTAAATTTAAGATAGTTTGATTTGCCAGATTAAATAGCAGAATTACCAGTTTGTGGACTCTACGATGTTAATCTTGTAAATTAATAATTTGGGAAAATTCCTAATCCATCTTAAGAATTTTAATCTATCTTTTCTGGTTCACATATTTTTTTTCTTAATTTATTATCATCCTAAGACCAACTTCAACACCATTATTTCATTATCTTGTTTTCTTTATTTAATAAAACTCATTTTCAAAATCCATGTTTCCTCTCTCTTATTAATTTATAAATTCAGATATTGAATTAATAATATTCCTCGTGGGTTCGATACTCTTTACTCCTATTACTATATTACTTGAGCGACTAGTGCACTTGCTAGCGATTTTATTTTGCTACATCATTTTACGCATCAAGTTTTTAGCGCCATTGCCGGGGAATATTTTATTAATTGATTTCTGATTTTTATGAATTATTAGGAAATGTAAATAACTTGTAAATAATTTTCTGTAAAATATGTACTATTTGTTTTAATTATTGTTATTTTTTGTGAATAAACTAACATCTTTCTTTTTGCAGATAAAAGTCACGGGATTATATGTTGATTTTGGATTAAATTTGTTGTCCTTCGGCCGATATTCTCCTCTATTTTAACATTTTGACACCGAGATTTTTTTTCTAATTAATTAGATTTTTCTTTACGACTAAGGGATTTTACGACCATGATTAATTCTTATCAGCTTTATACACCTGGTTATGTCAAGATAATCGTCTTTAATTAGTGGCCGAAATCTTTTGAAAACTTTTTGTCTCTCGGTCGTAACGATTTAATTGTTTGAACTTTTCATGTTGATTTGACTTTGTTTTGGCCAAATATATGTGGTTTATTCTTTCTCGGCCGTAAAGGATCTCGTTTCGACATAATTCAATTTCGGCCGTAATGATTCATTATTAATATCTTATCTATTTTAATCTCTTATTTACGCCCGGTATGAATTTTATTTCTTTTTGGTTGTAATGTTAGATTTGTCAATTTCTGTTATATGTAATGATATATCCATCTTTGGTCGTAATGTTTAATTGTCGCCTTAACGTTTCGACTAGCTGATACAATTTTTGTTTCGGCCGAGATGATGCTTGGCGGTCAATAAATCGAATTGTCGACATCATTTTTGGTTCTTACGTCGAGGGTTTGTTTACAGGGATTTATTTAATTTTCTTTCGGCCGAGATGATTAGTTTTTCGCCATGCTTACACCTTATCTGATCTTGGGATTATCCGATAGTATAAATTTATACAATTATTTTCGGATACGGTTTGAGGACTCTATGGTTTGAAAATTTTATGTCTCTTAGGATCAATTTTCTTTAAACATTTCGGTGTTATTCATGAAATTTATTGAACTTATCTCATTTTGTCGAATTTCGGAGAATTTATTATGAAATTTTCTCTTTATTCTAATATGCATGGAATTTAATTTGAGTCGATCAATTCATATTGAATTTTTTTTTCATATTTTTTGACTCATTTGTATATCACGAAAATAGTCAATACCAACAAGTAAATCTTTATTGTTTAAATGTGACTCTTTATTTGCATGTATTATATTTGTGTATATATGTATATATATATATATATTTTAGTTTTTTTAGTTTGTAATTTTATTTTTTCTCTGACAATTAGTTGTTGCAATATTATTGAGGATCTAATCACAACTAATTTAATCTTCTGTATATATATCACATATTCTAATCAGATGTTTAATTCTTTTTATCTGATACTTGGTTGTTGCAAAAAATATTTGACAATTTTATCACAACCAATTCTATTATGCTAGTTTTTAAATTAAGTTAATTGGTTAGTTGATTGTCATTTTAATTAATTTAGTAATATATCTGTTAGTTATTTAAGGAGTCATCTAATCGATATTTCTTTTTGTGCACAGAGCGGATTCGGATACATCGACCAAGCGATGCATGAATTAACACGTCGGGCATGACCTCGGACATGACAAGGAGAGACGCATAGCAGGCTGTAAAAATCAGAAAATTTACGCCGAGCAACACCGGACACCGACATGATTACGACTTCGAAAAATGCCACATGTTCTTCTTACGGCCGACTTGCCACACAAACACTTCATAAGGCGAAACGACAAGACACTACCACCTTGTTACGACCGAGCTCGATGACCACGCCATTTGCCACCAAGCCGAACGCCAAGCCCAAACACAGAAAAGACTATTACGCACTGCCACCAATTCCCATTACGGCCGAGCTGCCACATTGACCCAGCTGGCCACGGACGAATTGCCTTGGAAATCGGCCAAGCTCTAACAACAAGACTCCTCACTACATGCCATCACATGGGAACAGGTAAAATTTTGCCCCATCTTTCGTCCATAAATACTTACCCTCTTCTCGTGTTTTGCAGATCGAAGCATCGCCGTCCCTTACTCCCTCTCTCACCATTACGCCCCCTGTGCATTACGGCCGAGCTTCCACACAGTGCACCGCCGCTCCCTTACGCCCCGAAGAGCACAAACACCGCCGCTCCCTTACGGCCAGACTCCATTCTCCGGCCGAGCTTTTCTCCTTATGACTGAGACGTCAGCCGCCATCACCACGGTCGTCTACGGGCGCAATCTCCACAATCATTGACTTCGGCCGAGGTTCCTCGTCAACTTACCTCTTTACGGCCGACACTCCAGCATATATATTACAGCCGAGAGACTTTGTGACTGACCGAGGTATCTTCCTTACGATGGACACTTATTACGGTCGAGATTCAGCCGCCAATTCCACCGATGACATCTCTTTGCCTTACGGCCGAGTCATCTAGCTGAGCTCTTCATTGAATCAGCCGACACTCTAGCATACATACCTTACGGCCGAGATCCTCTCTCTGTCGTCATTCCTACTTGGGCTGAAACTTCAACGATCGAGCCGCAACCGTTCTTTTGACCGAGCTGCCACCTTTTCTTTACTGATCTCTTCGAATATAGCATGAGGCGATTTGCTAATATTTGGAGGGGACGTCACGAACGATGACATCCGAATGCTCAGCCGGTCCCACAGCCCTCACAATTAATCTCCTATCCCGAAGATTATTATTGGACTAAGCCGGAGTATCAAGCTCGATATGAACGAATGTCTGAGATTCGAATTCATGCCACCAGATTTTCGGATACTGAATTGCTCAAGAAGTATAATTTACTTGCAGATATTCATCTATTATTTTCTCAAATTGACCTCTCTATCTTTGTGCATTCATTGTGGCCAACTTATGAAGTACTAATTATGGAATTTGTCTCATCCTTGGAGATCTTTAATTTAGATGACAGGAACTATGATCAGCCCCGCATTTCATTCCAACTTTATGGGCGACCCTTTACTCTCACTCTAGGAGAGATTAATAATATTTATGGATTCCCCAACCATGGATCTCCTTCTGTAACTCCTGACTTTGATGCTGAAACTCTTTGGAAACAAATATCAGAAGAAGATCGATTGGTTTGGAACACAGCTAAAGATAGTTCAATTCATAATCATGTTTTGCGCTACGTCCATCGCATGCTAAGCAACACCTTAAGTGGACGCAGTGATAATGATGGTGCCATCTGGAGAGCTATATCTCATCCACAGCATACTCCATAGAACTCCTGTTAATGTGGGTGCCTTCATCATTCGTCGATTCTAGCGCCGCACTACTCATCGTTGCGGTAGCATTAATATGAGCGCCCTTCTCACACCTATTGCTCAGCACCTACAACTTGACTTGGATGATCTCGAAGCTGTGCCAGGAAACACCCACCTCACTCGTAGGACCATTCATGCTATGGGTCTCATGAAGACCAACAACTCAGAGATCAAAGTTTTTATTTTTAAAGGACACAATCAGGAAGTACCCTGTTCAGATCGAGATGCTTTTACACCAATTAATCCAAATAATTGGCTCCTTTTTAGGTAGGTCATAGCTCCAGTAATTTCACCTGCAGGACCATCTACCTCTGTCGGACAACCACACCAGGATGAGCTTTTCTCCTGGTTTGATTCTACTGATTATGCGGTAGGCCAACCCTACCTTAAACAGCCACAGGGATTCCAAGCTGCATCACCAGCAGCTTCTCAATATGTCACATCAGCCCATTCACCTTATATGTCGGTACCTTCACCGATTCCATCTCCTGCACATGAGAGCTCTTCTGATTCTTCATTCATACCGGCCACTCCTTATGACGAACGCGATTCGATGGAAATATTTGTCCCTCTACAGGAACCTGTGCGGAATCACTATATAGCACTAGAGCCAACATTTACTTCAGCCCCAGAGCAGACTTACTATCCACCTCAGCCTAACTATGCTTCCATGCAAAACTTATGGGAATCAATGTATGATGAGCAACTTCGTCGGGTAGGGGAGTTTCACACTTTTCAAGAAGAGCAACTTCGTCAGACAGGACAGTTGCACGCTATCCAGGAAGAGCAACTTAGACAAGCCCAAAAGTTGACCAACATCCGAGCTGATTTTAGAAATATGGATGATCGTCAGGGTCACTTCGAATCCCTTCAGAATCAGCATGCGCGCATGACGAGGCACATCCATGAGTATCATATGCGCCAGGGACATCTCGGCTACCATCCACCATCGCCACCTCACAGACAATAAATTCAGTTGTGTCTTTTTCCTTTTCTTTATTTTTCATTTCTTTATTTTTCCTTTTATTGAATATGTATCACTTTTCTTTGCTGACTTAACACTGAGGACAGTGTCTGGTTCAAGCTTGGTGGAGTTTGCATTTCATGCATTGCATTTTCCCTTATTTTTCTTTTTGTTTGCTTATGTTTGCATGTATTTTTAAAAAAATTGAAAATTTTCCCAAAAATACCATTGTATGCATTTATATTTGCTACCATCTTACTAACTTTCGTCTTACTGTTTTAATTATCTTTAAGTAAAAGTTCAAAGGCGTTGTTAACTGATGAAATTTGAATGCTTTTCTTTCTTATCACTTGCTATTTTAATATCAAACTTATGGACTATGTGCCTATGCTAAGTAGAATTATGAATGACTAGACGACAAAATCATATTCATGCCTTTTTATTTATTTCTTTTAAGTCTTAATAGTAGTAGCATTTTTATTGACCATATTAAGTATTCTTTGAGCTTAAATAAAAAAAAGAAATAAGATTTGAATAAAGTTATGTGTTGGTACAATGTTATCCGGAACCAAGATGGGTTCGGGTAATTAGATCCATAGGGGTTCATGCCTGACGACCTAAGAGCAACTGCTCTGGGATCCGTCGATCGAAAGCCTTTTACATGGACCATCTTGTGGAATATGGAGAAGCACATGAGTACTGAATCATGGCTAAGTTCAAACTCTTCATTCAGAACCTTGGTTGTTCGGGCAAGTAAACTCGAAGGGTGCCTTATCACCTGTTGCCCTAAGGCTATCTGGTCTGGGAGTCATCAGTCCAAAGCCCACTACATGGACTTCCTT
>JAUKPH010000042.1:0-51580 GCA_030549335.1 Pontederia crassipes
GAGTTCTTATGTAGGAAGTGGTAAGTATGTTTACTTTTAAATTATTTTTATTAAAATTATAGTTTTTGAAAGTGTAAGTATTTGACGTTCACAAAGGACGGATGAACGATGGCAAAGGAAGTCGGAAAAGGCAAGAGTTAACTATCTTTCGAACCCCGAGGCCCACATCCACACAGGGGGGTCGATGCGATTTCACGAGCATCGATGACGCATGGTAATTTACATATAAATTCAATTTATCAAACTTTTGACTTATACTTATGTTATCAAATTTCAAACTTTATTGTAGGAGGGGAAAGAAGGCGGTCCCGTAGACTTTCGTGTGGTCTATGAGGCCATGCATAAGAGCCGGAAGACAAACGACCTGGTCATGCCCACTGCTCGTAGGCTTCTTGTAAGTCTCATGACATGGTCATTTGGATGTTGACGTTAGTGCACTACTTTTGAAATACAGAATGTTTAAATTTTTTAGGATGATTATAATGCGAAAATGGCTGAAAAGTATGGAGATGATCCGAGTACTCAGCCACTAGGTAATGTTTCTTCGTTGGTTTTGTCATGTTTTTAATTTATGTTTCTTGATATATAATTTATATATCATATGATTGTATATTTTTTCTATTTCATAGAGGACCTTGCTGTTTGGGAGGAGGTGGCCGGCACGACATGAGGAGGATACTTGCGTGGCCTCGGCATAGTCGCTCAGATACCTAGGAGGATCGGAGGATATGCAGGCGGTCCATCTGCTGCGAGCTCATCCGCTGCACCTGATATGACGTAGCTATCACAGCAGCTATCGCAGCAGTTATCGGAGCAGATAACGCGGTAGGTATCGGAGTCATTGTCGCAGTAGTTGGCTCCACTATTGTAGGCGATTCAGGAATTGATCCCGACGCAGAATCCATCCCCGCGAGGCCATGGACCGAGCACGTCTGGGTCGAACGTCTGGAAAGATAACAATAACTCCCATACCTAGGATAGAAACAAACCATGAATACAAACTATGCTTTTGTTACTTATAGATTTATATATACATATAGTTTGTTAGTTCGATTTATTACTTTTCATATTCTTATGTTAAATATTATGCCTGTGATGCTTTTATATTGCCTGTGATGAATATCAATGCATTTTTATATGCATTATATAATTGTATGGTGTGGGAAGGGAAAAAATGAGGATTGTATGGGTAAAAAAAATCTGCAAGTAGCGACTCCATAACGTCTCATTCGCGTCGCAATGGTAGTCGACGCTGAGTTAAATATATCGTCCTTAGCGCCATATTCGCGTCTCATTGACGACGCGCACACCATCATATTTGTGTCACTTCAGCGGGTTCCTAGCGCCTACAATAGCGACTCATGGGCACCGGAATAGCGCCTCGTATCTAGCACCACTTGTGCATTGACGTAGCGACACATTTCTTCTACGCACAGTCGGAAACCACGCGTCTTAATAATGTCGAGATAGCGTCAACACATGGCGCTAGTAGCGTCTCATTTTCTTTGACTCTATTGCGACGCCAGTAGCCACCGATTTTCAATGTCCCATGTGTGGGGTGCTAGTTGGACGCGAATGAGATGCTCTTCATCACAGAGACATAATAGCGCCTCCTTAGCGTCGCTAGTCTTGGGTCGCTAATCGCCAATTTTCTTGTAGTGGTTAGCAAGAAATGCCAAAAAAGCACATAGATTTTTCAAAGAGTGTCTAGTCTTTACACCTTCATTATATTACCTATCACTTAGTTAAGTGGATGTGATGAGGCATGTTTCCAATTTCTTGGAATGATTTGATAACCTTCCACATATGCTTCCTTTATCTCTTCTGCATTTGAGTTGTTAACTCTTCTTCCACGTCATCTTTTTTAATTTGCACATTCTCAAATTCTCTTTCCACTTCAATCATTTCTTCTTTGTCATAGTGCAGTTGCTTACTAAAAAAAATCGTTAGCTTCATCGAACTTAACATTAATAGGCTCTTCAATAGCTAATGTTCTTTTATTATAGACTATATATACTTATGTACTAAAATAACCAAGAAATACACCATCATCACATTTTGCATCAAATTTGCCTAATTTATCTTTGATATTAAAAATATAGCTTTTACAACCAAAAACCATAAAATAAGAAATATTAGGCTTCTTTACATATAAAAATTCAAAGCAAGTTTTCTTCACAAAATGCCTAAGTAAAATTCTATTCAAAACATAGTATGATGTGTTCACAGCCTTTGCCCAAAAATACTTTGGAAATTTACTTTCATCTGACATTGTTCTAGAAATTTCTTGTATAGTTCTATTATTTCTGTCTAACACCCCATTTTGTTGAGGTGTCCTAGGGGTAGAGAAGTTATGGGTAATTCCATTTTCCTCACAAAAAAAAAATTGTGATTTTCAAATTCTACTCCATGATCACTTCTAATTTTTAAATTTTTTTATTCAAGTTCATTTTGGATTCTTTTTGCAAATTTAGAAAACATGTTTATGGATTTATCTTTACTAGCAAGAAATATAGTCCAAGTAAAATGAGAGAAATCTTCAACAATCACAAATACATATCTTTTTCTTCCTAAGCTTACTACATCTATAGGTCCAAATAAATCAAGATGTAAAAGATCTAAAGACCTATGTGTACTAATCAATCCTTTTAATTTAAAAGAACTCTTAGTTTGTTTTACTTTATAACATGAATCACAAATACTATTTTTCTCAAATTTAACTTTAGAGAAACTCCTAACTAATTCATGATTTGAGAGTTTGTTCAGTAACTTATAGTTTGCATGTCCCAATCTCCTATGCCAAAAATTTATATCAACATGTATGGCACTAAGACATTTTTCACTTTTCAAGTTATCAAAATAAATTTTGTATACATTATTATATATAAAACCTATATATAGACGTTCTATTTTCATTTAGAATCAAACTTTTGTCTTTTTCAAATTTGACTAAATAATTTTTATCGCATTGTTGACTTATGCTAATCAAGTTATGTTTTAAGTTCTCAACTAGCCAAACATTTTTCAATCATACTTTGTTATTCTTACCAATATTACCTATACTGATTAATCTTCCCTTTATATTATTACCAACTTTTCCTACATTTTTCTTTTCCAAAGTAATAAAATTTGATGAATCGCCGGTCATATATCTTGAGCATCCACTATAAAGGTATCATTTACCTTCATTATACTTTGGAGCTTCCTACAAGATAGAAATTGAATTTCTCATTGTTTTGGTACCCACATTTCTTTGGATCCATTTTCATTAGAGATGGTCCTTTTTGGAACCGAAATATTCTTCATACCACTATTTATTCCCTTTATAATCTTGCATTCATAAGATTAATGTCCTTCGTAACCACAATGAAAATAAATAATATGTGATTTTGCATGATGACTTTGTGATGCTCTAACAAATAGACTCCTTTTATCCCTTTTGGTATCAAATGAGCTAAAACCAAGTCCATTTTTGTTAAAAGGTCTTCTTTGTTTTGATAACATTGCATCTAGCATTTTCCACCGTTTGTAAATTTTTCTAGTTAACCTTTCAAAGTAAGGTTTTTATTTTTCAAAGATTCAACAATACAAATTTGTTTTCACAATATTGTTTCAAAGGTATTGTTTTCCATTTTCAATGCTTCAATCATAAATTCTAAGCTAGAGTTTTCGTCTTCTAGTAAGTAGCAATTTTCACATACCTTAGAGTCCACATGCTCATTTTCTTTTTGCAAATTTTCAAACTCTATCATATTTCTTTTTGAGACTTCCATATCTATTAATAAGAGTTCTAAACTCATTATGCACATCAAAATATTCACTATCATCAAATATGTTAGCTACTCCCACGAGACTATTTGCCATTAGACATATGTAGGCTTCTTCATCATCACTTGAGGAGGTGTTGGAGACATTTTCTTCAACTTCGTTTCCATCCGAATTGGCTTGAAGAGCCTTTTTCTTTTCCTTTGAACCTACTCCATCCTTTTCTTTCTTCACCAAATTTGGGCACACATTTTTGTAATGCTCAACTTTATTACATTCAAAGCAAGTCACTTGGTTCTTGCTTGATGACAATCTTCTTTTAGCAAAGTCATTTTTCTTCTTTTGCTTGACAAACTCAAGATATTTGTCAATCTTTTTTGTATATAAGGCAAGGTTCTTCTTGTCAAGATCTTCATTTTCTTCACTTATATCTTCCTCATCTTTGTGTGCCTTTAAAGCCAATGTCTTCCTTTGGGGTGCATTGGCTTCTTCATCCTCCTTAATTCCAATCTCATAAGTTAAGAGTGAACCTAAAAGATCACAAAATTTAGCTTGTTCAAATACTTCTCTTCAATCATGGTTCTCTTTGTTTTCCATTTGGAGGGGAGGGACCTAAAAATCTTTTTCACTTTTTGAGGGTTAGTCCTTGACTCGTCCAAAGATGTTAAGCCATTTACAATATCATTAAAATGTACAACCATCTCATTTACGGATTCATCATATTGATGATTTAAAATGTTCAACTTAGATTCTTTAACTTTATCCATTCTTCATGTGTAACAATAAGTTTTTTCCAAATTTTGTTAGTACTTTGACAACTAGAAATTCGATTAACTCCATTGAAAAATTTGATGCATTGAAAAGCAGAGGACGATTTATAGATTATCCTTTGGTAAAATTAAATCCACTTGATGCCATAGCTCTAAAGATCTTTAAATCTTAAGATAAGAGCATCTTTGATCTGATACCAATTGTAGGAACAAAAGCACCAAGAAGGGGTGGTGAATTGGTGATATAAAATTTTAATCATAAATCTCAAAACCAAAATAATTCACAAGCAAGTATGTAATAATCAAGTGCAAAATCCTTGCCCTACGTTCCTGCTCCGACTTCTCATCCTCGAAACCGCCGGAGATCCACTAGCTTTCTCCTTTTTTGCAGGGAGAGAACAATCTTTTTTACACCACATGCATTCTTCTTTGCTCAAGAGGAAGGGCACACCTCTTCCTACAAGGAGGTCTCAACTTCACTAAGTCACACTACAATGATTCCCCACCAACTCTCTTCTTTTACAAAAGATGCTCACACTTAAAACTAGAAGAGGAAGGAATGAATTTGCAAATTTGAGCTTAAGAGAATGTTTTGGACTTGAGAGAAGCTTTGGAGTAATTTCACTTGCTAGGCTGATCTTCCTTCAGGCTTTGGCACTCCTTTTATTGATTTCTCTGTGTTGAATACGCCAAAAAAGTTTTGCAAAAAGTATACATTAAAATATTGCCATTACTATTCATATCAGTATAGGGCCAGTCGATAGTTGTCATAGGCCGGTAGACGGGTCAATATGACCGTTGCAATTTTTAGCTTTTTTCTTCCATTCGATTGACTGCTCCTTCGATCAATGCTTCAACGACATTGGCTCGAGATTATTTATATGATGCCTTCCTTTTGATTGGTCGACCAGTCTTCAACTAGTCTTGCGACTGACATCTGGTCGACAAATTTTGAACCGCTCTTTTCTTATGATCGGTCGACCGGTATCCAACCGATCCTTCAACTGACATTTGTTCGACAAATTTTGAATTATTCTTTCTTATGGCCGGTCAACCGGTATCGTCCAATACTTTGATCGACATGCACACGACATTTTTTCTTCGTGATATCATTCGACCGATCGATATGACCGCTCGACTGGTTAGTATAAAAATTTTCTTATGACTCATTTAACTTTGCAATTTCTTCCACGTACATAAGCCTTTCGATTTTACACCTGCATAATCATCACTCAAGCATATATTAGTAATTTTTACATCCAATTTGAATTTGTTGTCATCAAAACTAGGAGGCAAAATATAGGATTGAACAACCTAGTTCATCAGTGCTGCTTGGAGGTTGGCGAGGTCTCCAGCGGATGCCTCTTGACTAGTTTTTGGTTAGTGCCTTGATAGGAAACTTGCGGCAAGGATGTCGGAGTTGGGAAATGAAGCGGCAAAAAAAATTGAGGGCTTTTGGAAGGATGATGGACAACTATGGTGGAAAGTGGAGTTAGTGGGCTTTATTAGAAGATACGGCGCTTCGGGTAACGTGGAGAGGGAGAGAGTGTGATATGTCGATAATGGGGGAAAGGACACGTGGCCACTCTTTTCTGCATGACAAAAAGTGTAAAATCCAAAAGAAATTATCCCATTTGAAATTTAAAAATCATCTAGTTCCACTGTCTCACATTTTGCGTCATTTTTTTGCCTCCAAAGAATATTTCTCTGCCCTTTTATAAATGAACTTGCGGCTGTGTAAATATGCCAAGTGCTTATGTTCCTCGTGTGCGCTTCTGTTCTCCAATACAATCATATATATATGGGTGCTCTGTATTATTCCTGCAAAATGAGAATGACTAGAATGTTAGAAACTTGGGTTGCCTCCCAAGAAGCACCTCTAGTCATTGTCGTTGACTCGACAATTCCATAGTCTTCACTAAGCGATGATGGGTGGTGAGATCTTAGTGGTTTCTTCTATCTCCTTGGGAGCTAAATTTAAATAGAGCTTAATCCTTTGCCCATTGACTTTAAATCGTTCCCCTTTAGAGTTCTGAAATTCAATTGTACCAAAGGAATATATCTTTGAGATTTTGAATGGACCTGACCATCGAGACTTTAGTTTCTATGAAAACAACTTAAAATGAATTAAAAAGAAGAACTAAGTCTCCTTCATTAAATTGTTTGTGTTGGATGATGTTGTCATGCCATTTTTTGTTTTTCTTTCCTCAGCTCCTCCTGCTCCACCAATTGAAGTTTTCTTTTCTCTTCAGCTTGATTCAAATCAAAATTCATATTCTTAAGTTCCCAATATGGTCTATGTTGAAGCTCGATTGGCAGGTGACAGGCTTTTCCAAAAACCAATTTGTACGGAGTTGTTCCAAGTGAGGTTTTGAAGGTTATTCTATAAGCCCATAGAGCTTCTTCCAGCTTCGAAATCTAGTCTCTTCTAGATTGAGCTATTGTTCCTTTTACTATGGCTTTAATATGCCTCTTAGAAGTCTCAACTTGTCCACATGTCTAAATATAATAGGGAGTTGACACTCAATTTGTGATTCCATATCTTGACTAGTTGTTGAATTGTCTTTCCAAGAAATGCTTCCCTCCATCATTGATTACAATCCTTGGCATTCCAAACATAGGAAAAATTATCTTAGAAAACAACTTATTGACATGGTGCGAGTCACATTGCGTTGTCAGTATGGCTTTGACCCATTTAGACAAGTAATCGACTACAACCAGGATATATCAGAATTTCCTTGAACCTGGGAATGGTCCCATGTAGTCAATTCTCCAAATAAAAAAAAATCTCCACTGCTTGGATTCCTATTTGAGGCATTATTTGTCGCCTCGATATGTTCCCAGTTCTTTGACATCTATCACATGAACTGCTGAACTTGTGGACATCTTTAAATAATGTTGACCAAATTAATCCAACTTGCAACATATTTGTGGTTGTTCTCTGAACTCCCCCGTGTCCTCCTTAGGCGAGTGTATGACATGCATCAATGATTTCCTGGGTCAGCTCATTAGGGACACATCTTCTAAGGTGGCCATCTGAACACTCTTTTAATATGTAGGGATCATCCCAAGAGTACTTTCTGGTTTCAAAGAGAAATTTGGTTCTTTGCTGGTCATGTCACTAGATAGAATTCCTCCAGCTAGGTAGTTAGCAATGTCTGCAAACCAATAGCATTCCCTATTTGTCACTAAAAATAGAGAATCATCAGCTAGAGAAGCTTGAATGAAAGGCTCTTTGTCGGTGACCTTTTTCTTGTGCTCGATTCTAGATGGTCAGCTACTTGGTTTTTCAAACCACTTCTATCTTTAATTTCTAGGTTGAATTCTTGTAGGGATGATACCCAGCAAATTAGTCTTGGCTTTGAATCTTTCTTTGCAAATAGGTGTCACGACTTCGATTTAACCCGTGGTTTAAACCAGAGTTCGCGACACATTACAAATGGTCAAATAAAATTACAAAGGAATGCAGAAACGTGATGTAATCTTTTTATAACATAAGAATAAAAGTATATCATTAAACAAATTACACAATATGTGATGATCATTTCAGAGCAAACCAACTTCCTTAAGTTTTACATTTTATCAAGAGGATTTTGCCTTCTGACAAGTCACAAAATGACACTTCTAGAATATACAAAATCAGCTCTCTCAACATCCAAATAAAAGGACGTGAGAACAGCTTTCGTCAATAATTTTGCATTAACCAATATATTCCCATCTAGGATTATCAACTCGTGTAGTCCAAATAAGTATATTGATCTAAAAAATGATAGAAATAACAGAGTGAGCTAAAATATATTATTAAGTTGATAACTCATAGACTATATGTTACCAACTAATCAATTCAGAGAGACATAAAAATGTATGGAATAATCAAATATGTGTTTTCATACATTTGATAATTCCATATGTAACATACTAATAAGAAGCATCACACTCAACTTGCAATCCATATATATAAAACATATCAAACATATGTATGCAAATGCAACACTCTCATATGAATGCACGGATCATCAACTTACCAGTGGTCGGTAGGTGGATTCTAGAGGTGGCCCCCATCATGATCGACGATGTAGCACTTAGCTCCATTTTATTTCATCCCTTTTAGGGAACATATCATATAGTGATAGTTAAATTGTAGACGTGGCCTCTATGGATTTTCTCATGATGCAGAACTTAGCTTCGCATGGCACTTAGCTTCGCATGGCACTTAGCTCCACTCTATTTCATCCCATTTCTAGGGAACAAAATGATGGATTGGATTCTAGATGTGGCTCCCATCGTGATCAATGATGTAGAACTTACTCTAGTCACCATACATGTAGATGCAGATGCATGATTCATCATATAAAAATTATATCTTGAATATCAGAAGATGCAGATGCATGATTCATCATTTATTTGAGCAAAACATGTTTGCACTTTAGAATAGCAATTCATAAACTTCTCACACATGCTTTTCAATGTGCAATCAATTGGTCGATGATTCCAACATACTTCTCAAAAGAACTTTTTTGAAGATGTATTAAATACATATTACAATATCGAAAGATGAATCATATCCAATACCCATTCAATCAGAAGATGATTGCATTTTTTGAAATCGATTCATAATGTATTATACATGCTTTTGAAGAGTGCAATCAATCAATAAATTGGTAAGTATGCTTTTTAGAAGAACGAAAAATATATCCAATACCTAACCAATACACAGGAGGTGAATACGTAGAATCGGAAAAACTAACTTACTTGACATGATTGATATCAAAAGACTTTTTCTTTTTCCTTTCCCTTATTATTCTTCAAATCCTGTAATGTTCTTATCAATACTATGGTGTGTGCATGCCAACATGTCCTACAATAACATAACAACAACCAATTCTATATACCCCTCCTGCCTTTAGCTCTATAGCTTAATTAATTTGTCAATTATAAGGGTTCATCTTGTACCCTGGAAGATTGAATACCTTGTGAAATAAAATTCATATCTCTTAATATAAATAAGAGGATCAAATGATTCCAATTTTACTTAACTCCATATTACAGAAGCCTTAATCTCTAAAAGTTTTACATTTTAGTTCATTATGTTTGGTTTACAAGAAAATCAAGGAACAATCTAAATTTCATATTATTTGTGTGTTTTGATAGACTGGGCGACCTTGGTTTTATTATCTATATAAAATAAGAAGCAAAATTATGTTATCCAATTTTTCCTAAACTTGATCATCCTAGGGTGTAACTCATAAAATTCTTTGAATTTATATCTATCTGTACGGAGCAAAATAATTTCAATAAATGTTAACATAGTCTATCCAAAGTTTCATTCTAACAGACTGGGTGAGGTTTGGTTAGCCACTTATAACTTTCACTACGCATATCCTTTTTGAGTGATTCCAATCGTAAATGAAAACTAACCTATGTATAGTGATGACCCTAATTCATGAAATATTTCTATAACATATTAAATTTAATACATAATTGTCAATATCAGGTAACAATTTCGATGAACATAATGATAGCACCTTAAAGACGAGAACAGAAACTTGATTCCACATCTCAATGAAAATAGACTCAAAAAGGATCCATTGGAGTAAATTGGTAATTTTTGGATAACCTAAAGATCTTCAAATCATAAAAATGATTTTTCGGGAAAATTTAGCTATGCCTAGGGTTTATTCTTCTTCATGAAAACTTGAGTTTAACCCCTTACTTAAGAAAAATCAGGGAAGGGGCATACAAGGATTCAGAGGAATCACCCTAAGTGGATAATTATGCAATTAAAATCAATAGAAGAATTAGTGAATATAACTTATGACCAATGAAAACTGTAAACCCTAAATCATTTATGCAATTCTCTCCAAGTGCTAGAAGATCTACTTATTTCCCTTGGAGTTCAGATGAGCAAGTCGATGGGTGCAGAATAGGTGGTACAACATGCAAATGATCAAAGATAAGGTACTAGAGAAACCGACTTAAAGTCAGTCTAAATGGGCATACAAAATTCCCTTGTTATAGTGGTCATTTACATGTAATGCCATTTAAGCAAATGGATTTGTGTTTTCCTTTTATTTTTTTATTTTACTTATTCATTTATTTGATACATTACATTAAATGAGAAACTACCCACCATTTGGATTCGAATAAAATATTTATAAAAATAAATAAATAGTGAATCAAAATATAATTCACAATTTTATGGATTTTTCAATTTTGCATCTACGTTTTACCTAAGTAATCACCTCCTAAAAATTATTAAAAATCACATTTATAATTATTTGATATACGAGAATAATTATCGAGACTTTAATTTTCTTAATTCCGATATTTTTTAAAATCATATTTTTATGCCTTAGGCAATTTTCGCCGATTTCAACAATCAAACACTATGAGCTACAACTCATGCCTTAACACATATATCATTTTTCTTATCAATAATATGATGTAATATTAACCCAGGTGATTATATGTGAATTAATTTTTTTTAGGGATATTACAATAGGTGTTTCAAAGCTGAATGATTGGTCTGGACAATGACTTTAGAACCCACCAGATATGATTTGAATTTGTCCATTGAGTAGATGACAACCAGTAATTCTTTTTCAATAGTGGTATAATTCTACTAAGCCAGATCTAGGATCTTTCTTGAATAATAGATGATATGAATTGCCTTGTCCTTCTTTTGGCCAAGACCTACTCCAACATCAAAATCGCTTGCATCACACATCACGTCAAAAGGTAATGACAAATTGGGGCCTTGCATGATAGGAGCTGAAATCAATGACTTCTTGACCAGCTAAAAAATTTATGCATTCCTTAGACATAAGAATTTGCATCCTTGTGCAAAAGGTCAGTTAAGGGTTTGGGAATTTTTGAGAAGTCTTTAATGAAACGTCGATAAAATCTAGCATGACCCAATAAGCTACCAACACCCTTCACATTTAATGGTGGTGGAAAATGTTCAACGACTTCCAATCTTAGCTGGGTTGACTTCAATTTCTCTCTAAGATATGACATACCTCAGCACCACACCTTGCTGTGCCATGAAGTGACATTTTTCCAATTAATTGTGAGATTCACTTCTTCACACCTTTGCAACACCTTAGACAAATTTGTTAGACAACAATCATAGACGGATCCATGAATTAAAAAATCACCCATGAATACCTCCATAATATCTTTAATAAACCTAAAAAGATTGATATTAATGCATTGAATTCGTAACAAATTTGATAGCAAGTAATAAGGTAGAGAGTAGAGTTTTCGACCACGCGAGGAACTAGTTAAATCTAATATATTTCATTAATCTACTAGGAGAAGAAAAGGATTTTAGTATATGAAAATAGAAAATTAAAGGTGTAGAAAATAAATGATAGGCAAAATACAATAAATTGGTGTTGAGTCTTGAAAATTATGGATGATTAATTTAAAGATAAAACAAATATGAACCTCTATAGTAGTTGAGTTATAATAGAAAATAATAGCTTTGATTCTTATGACGGATTAGGAGTACCTAAATTATTGATCTCTCAAGACGAGTAAATCAAACTATTTTAATTTTTGACAAAATTGATACCCACAAATGATGAGTTAATCCTTAGTTTAACAAAATATTAAGATGCATTAATATGTGTTGGATCCAAATTAATGAAAAAATTCTTATGACATGGCACTGACGTCAGTGCCATGTGAGCAATTTACTAGTTTACTAGCTATAACAAGTCGCGATGACCTTGGTTGAAATGATTCTAAAGGTGGATAACCGTCGTGTTACAAAATGAAGTTGGATGACCTTACTGAAAATGCCCCATAAATTGGATGACCATCACTGAAATTTACTCCACCAAGAGGGTGGTGAATTGTTGTTTTACCGAAAAGATCAATTTCACAAAATTCATCGTGGGAGCTTAAAATCGATTCGTTGAACTTCAAATCAATGCAATAACAATCAAATCACATGCATAATAAGGTAGGAAGGAGAGGGAGAGAGAAAAGAAAACATAAGGTGCACGGTGTTTTGTTGACGAGATTCGGTCACCCCTTGGCGTCCCTGCTCTGACTTCTCGACCTCGAGACCATTGGAAATTTCACTAAACACCTTCCTTCATTCCAAATTGGGCAAGGATGAAACCCTTTATAATACACCACATTTTCTCCACTTCGATAGGTAAGGCACACCTCTCCTCCTAGGAAGCTTTTACACTCAATTCTCCTTTCAAAAGGTAGCCACATCTCTTTTACAAAGGAGAATGCTTGATCTTTTCTCTAGCCTAAGAGGTAAGATAAAACCTCTTCTACACAAGAGCTCACACCCAAATCACTAAGAAAATATTTCTCTCTTTTACAATATCAAACTCATAGGAAGAGAAGAGAGAAAGAGGAGAAGATTCAACAATATGGCTAAATAACCTCAAGAAAATGATTTTCCTTGATGTTTAATATTTCCCTTCAATTCTTGATTGATTATGCACCCCTTGGACCCCTTTTATAGGACTCTTTGGGTAATACGAGCATTGCCCTTTCGTTTGGCCAAAAACTAGTCGTTATATGGCATTTTGCGTGTGGTCCGGTGACCACTCTGCCCATCTGGTTGACCGATCCATGTTTTAACTTCGTTTAGATCACTATTGCCTAATCTGTCGATCGATGCCTCCAGCAGGTCAACTGGTCTTCAAATATCATGTGATTTACGACTTCTCTATTCGGATCGGTTGACCGATTCACCAAACTGGCTGGTTGACCATGCTGCACTATTTTGCATATAACATTTTGCACTAATATCAGAATGAGGTGACTTTTGATTCGTTGGAAATCTAACAAGTACAAGTTTCATATTCACATCTTAATCCAGATATGAATGAATCATATTTAAATATTAATTTCAATTTTGGTGTATAAAATAATTCATCCGAATTGAACTTTTCTCGGAATTTAAATATATGACTTTGATTATTTGAGATTTGTATCAACAAAATATAATTACATATAACATAAAAACTTCATTCCTACAATATGTATAACCTACACTATTATTCACCCATAATTATGGACAGAATAATAAACCATAAGAAATTCGGTACAAACGACAAATTACCGAACACGTGTTATGAATACTTCAACTTAAAAGTAAAAGATCATTTATCAAAGTAATAATAATTCCTGAAACTAATCAATCCACATATAGGTTTATAATCTAATCTCATAAATCAAATCACTCATAGAAAAGCAATGATCTTAGCATTCATAATCAAAAGAAACCGGAAAGTTTAATTAAATTAATTAATAACAAGGTTCAACAGTTTTCCTTCTAAAAATAAAATATGAAATCTCTATTACAAAAAAGATAAACAATTAAAAACTAAATAAAAGAGCATCCAAGTAAAGATAGAAGAAGAACACAAATGATGAGTTACTGTCTAGCTTTCTCCTTTGGTTGATCTTCAAGCCTTGAAATTCACTCTCAGCAATATGGCACGGCTCCCAGGTCTCAAGCACCAGTTTTAGGCAACCATCATGTTTTCTAACTCCTATGACCTTTATTTATAGCCTCTAGGTGTCCCAAAGGTTTTCATAGAGTTTCGATTTGATTGGGAGCCATTTTATTAGAAAATATTAAAAATTTGGAAT
Organism: Pontederia crassipes; assembly: GCA_030549335.1. NCBI lineage: Eukaryota > Viridiplantae > Streptophyta > Magnoliopsida > Commelinales > Pontederiaceae > Pontederia > Pontederia crassipes. The sequence goes on from JAUKPH010000042.1 coordinate 14,163, forward strand.
AGACTTTGGTTGGGCTTTAAAACACTCCAAAACCTTCTCACAGCCCGTAACATTGATTTCATGGCTCTTATAGTATCGAAATCGGAGTAAAAGTTGTGTCTTCATGGCCCCTAACATTCTGGTCACGGCCAGTAACTTAGGCAAGTTTTCTATGAAAAATTGGTCATTTAATGAGCTATTACGGGTATATCACGGCCTTGCTGTTACGTTCGCTATATATCTATCATGACCCATTATATTCAATTTTCAACCTTAGCACTTTTCACTAATTTTAAACTCTGATTCGAGTGTCATTTTGTCTTCTGCCTTCGTGACTCTTTTCTCTTGCTTTTTCTGCAATAAAACATATAAGTTGTGTACATTTTTATTTTTTTATAAAATTGAAGCAAATAAGCTCAGGAAATGATGCATGCTATATGAAAATGTACCAAAATGTGATTAAATGCATGGCTAATTATATGTTATATTTTGCATGCATAAGATATCATACAACGTTGAAATGTAGTTGGTGCGTTGCAAAGGCCGCAAGGCATACATCTATAAGAAAATGTGCCATAGAGGCAGGTGAAGGTAGTATTTGATCGGCTGGATGGATTGGAATTTGAAAGAATCTACAGAAACCATCCAAATAATAGAAATAAGAATGCTTGGCTAGGAGCTTAAGCATTTGATCAATGAAAGGTAATGAAAAATGGTCCTTTCGGGTTGCCTTATTCAACTTTCTAAATTCTACACCCATTCTCCACGTTGTGGTGGTTCATGATGCTATTTTTTCTCACTTATCATTTAAAATAATAGTCATCCCTACTTTTTTTGGAACTATTTGAATAGGACTTATTGTTTGAAATTGCATAAATGAGTCATGCATCAAGTAATTTCATGATTTATTTTTTAACTGCATCTTGGAGATTTGGTTTCAATCTCCTTTGAAATTCTCTTGAGGGTTTAGCATCTTCTTCTAGGGGTATTTTATGCATGTAGAGGGAAGGTCTAAGTCCTTTTATATCATAAATAGTATAGCCAAGAGCCTTCTTATGTTTCTTAAGACATTCATGTCACGGATGATCAAATAAAATTATGAAACTTTTGTATAGTTCCTCTAGATGATACATGAAAATGATATCATAGATAATCAAACTACACAGTTCAAACAATAGAGCGTGTGCAAATTTTTTGTAGAGGTCGAAGAGCGTTTGGATCTTCAGCTTCCTTTTTATTCAGGTTCATTCCTCTTTGTTGTGTTGGATGATGTCTAGCTCTTCTCCTTCTCAGGCTACCTAGAAGTTCATGATCAAAGTCACCACATAAGTCAAGTTGTGAAATTCCTCCTTTACTAGTTCCAGAATAATTCCTGCTGACATACAAGTAAAGTTAGTGGGTTAGCCTTTGTTAGCAAGCGAAAATAAGACTGTTCGAAACTCAAAATGGGAAACAGTAAAGTAACATAAGGCTTGAAAAGAAATAAAAGAAAAAGGGAAAACTAAGTAAAATGGCAAAGGTATGTGAAAAGAAGAGAGATATCAAATAGTGATTTAAACATACCGAACAAGCTTTCAGCAAAGATTTTGAATAAGGTGAGAAATTATATCAAAAGCTCCCCGGCAACGGTGCAACACTATGCCTCATATGAAAGGGTCACGTTTTAGGAGCAACTACCCCTATACATATGATTGCCCCCATACAAGTAGATAGCTTTACGTCACAAGAAAATGTCAAATAAGCTTTAAAATTTATAAGCCCTTTACACTATCACGGCGAGAACCACAAGTATACGACTTGTCACTATAGTGCTTGAGGTTCGTCCCAAGGGAAATGCTATTTTGAACCAAACCAAAACGCAGATTGCTCAAAGTAAGAAATGGATGATAATACACTAAAATTCTTAAAGCAGAAGATTAAACTAATTTTCTAATTTTTTATGGAAGAGTTTTACAATGGAGAGCAAGACTAAGAGAGACGGCTATCAGTGAGATTTAAGACTAAGGAATTAGGAGGGATGTTTTGAATTGGGATCAATGTTCTTTGTGTAGTAAATTATAAATAAGGTGATAGACAATCTCTTAGCATGCACATGAACATATATTATTATTAGATAACACTCAGCTAATGTAGTGGCACTCTCATGTACATTAACAGCCAAGCTTGCGCATGCTGCTACAGTCAACTATCCAGCTCGGCCAACACCTTCGTGTGCACAAAGCAAGTAGAAGAATCGAGTTCTCTCAATTGGGATTGACACTACATGAAAAATGACTTTAAGCGACCATAATTAATGAAGAGATTCAAATTTGGTCGTTAAACATCGTTATTAATGACCCAAAAAAATTTTGGTCGTCAATAATAAGGACCAAAAAAATCTAGTCCTTAATATTCAATTTAACGTGCATTATCTTGTCGTTAAAAATATGATGAGCCAAATAAAAAAAATATCTCTTAAAATCATATTAGTGATATTTAGAAGATATACTTTTTTATTTTGTTTTCTTAATTTAAATTAAAAAAATTGTAAATAATACTTTATGTTTTCATATTATTTTTAAATTTTTAATATCATTAATAGAATATAAACAAATATCTTCTCTCTTAATTTTTCATATTTACTTTTTATTAATGTAATTAAGAATATTGACGTTTGTTTAGTTATATATTAATAATAATTAATTATTATTATTTTATTTCTATGTATCTTTAGCTTTTTCTCATTTTTTTAAACTTTGAATAGGATTTAATATATATATATATTAAATTATTTTTTATTTTCGAAAGCAATGATGAAAACATAAATATTTTTTTTTGTTATTTTAAGATGAAAGTTAAAAAAATTACTTTTGCCGCCATAAATTTTGTTAATAATCATTAGGCCACTAGGCTATAACTAATTAAACTTTAACCTATTTTTTTTTTACTTTTTCACTTGTCCTCTACGTATGCGCGGGGATCGATTTCTTCCCTCGCACTGGACGACGGGGCTTCATCATCCCTCGGAAGTGGATGGCAATGCAAGTAGGTACGTGACCCTTCGTCCCCCTCTCATTTCTTCTTCCCTCTGACAAACTTCGACAACAAGAGGCGGCTTCGACGGCCATCTTTGTGCTAGAGGCATGGCCATCTTTTTTTTGAAAGCATGCATGTAATAGATAAACTCGAGAGTTGTACTAGAGTTTTATAGAATCATTTTGTAAAGTTGTATAAAACTTGATCCTGTGAGGTGTTAAATATGAAATGGGTTGTGAAATAATAGCAATAATATGTGAATGTGATGTCTTTGATGAATATTTATGTGCATAATTAAGTTGTACATATTTATCATTTTGAAGACAATAAATAAAGTGTGCATCTTTTGTATTAGCAATCCCTTACTTATGTGCATAATTAAGTGTGCATCTTATGTGCATAATTAAGTGTGCATCATTTTGAAGACAATAAATAATAGCAATCCCTTACTTATCATTTTGTCTTTATTTAAACTTTGATGAATATTTATGTGCATCTTTTGTATATATTGGTAAATAACACAAGATAAGTAAGGGAGGAGGTTTTGCTGATTTTATTTGTAGAATTGCTAAACATAATTAAGAAAGATAATAGTTGGAATTAGAACTTAGTCACGGAGTGGGGTGTGACATATTAAGTCACATCTTAAGGAACACACACATCATAATAATAATGGACTTTATTTGTAGTCATTTTTTGGAATGCACACACTTTCTAGTGAGGGATATTGTTCATATCAAGCTGATAACATATGTATTGCCTTGCAGAGGGCTTTAGTTGGAGAAATAGAAGGAACATGTATTACACATGAAAAGTTTAAGAATGTGCCACATGAATATACTATGATAATAGGTATTTGAAGAATTCGTACATTAAATTTTACTAAATTTGAAAGAAATTGTATTGAGAAGTAATATATATGGAGTTAGAGATGCATCCATTTGCGTCAAGATATCATCCTAGATACGTAACCGCCCAAGATATCATTTGGCCACCTTTCATATAAATAGTTGATACAACACAGCATATAGCAAACTTGGCTAAACCAATTGATTTGTGAATTTGAACTAAAGACAGATCATGAATACCGTATGCAGGACATTATTTGCTAGATTTTGTGCCCTTGAAGTACACATAAGTATCAGACTTTGCTTCCCATCATTACTTTATCACCATCTTAACTTTCTTTCTTTCTCATAGGATACTTTGAAGTTAGACTTCACTTTCATTCATGCTTTATCTTATAACATCTATAATCTTAACTTAGTTAGAGAATCAGGTCAACATCATCACATTGGGTAGGTAGGCCAAAATATAGGGAATGCACACATCATAATAGTGAGGGAGTTTATTTCGAGGAATATGCACTCTTTCCGATGAGGGACTTTATTTCTTAAAAAGTACATACATACATACAGAACTTTATTTCACTGCCTTTGTTACACTTAAAATACATATCTAAGAGCAGGACTTTATTTCCCACAGTTACTTTAATGATGAGTGACAAGGACTTATTCTTTAACTTAAGGATACATTATACTTTTTCAGTACATCAAACGTTTGCATCAATCATTCTTCATCTTTTAGTCTAGTTATGATTGAATGTGCGTTACATGTATGTTGATGTGATATACAAGCATCAATCGTCCATACATAGAATATATACTTCAAAAAATATGTTTAATACATCATAAAAGGCATTTTCTATGGTCACACCTGTGACAACATTTGTCACAGTCGTGAAACATCAAAACACGGTCGTGACAGTATCTATTTATGGCATACATTATCATGACTGTTCCCAATCTCGTCATGTCCGTGATAGCCTAGTCACTAGTGTGAAACTTAGTTTCATGGGCATGATAGAGCCCGATTTTCCATCCACTTTGTCCAAACTTTGCCCGTTTGGTCACGGACATTCTAGGACATGCTGGCATTATATTTTGAACACACATATCATGTCAATAACTTATTTTAGGATTTTACCCTAAAATCATATAAATCTCTAAACTAAGGCATGAAACATTAGTTAACAATACATCTACACATAGAACATCTAGATGTAATCATTAGGTTCATGCAACTCTCAATCACAATCCAAAAATGAGGACAACGTGTTCTCAAACTCTCAATCCATTGCATGCAAACTATGGAGAGAGGGGTTTGGATCCCCTTTACATATCTTTAGGTTTTAATTCTAAATCTCCTCTTTACATCTTGTATCCTTCTTCATCATCTATAAGTCTTTAGGTCTTCTTGTCCTTTCCTTTGAAATCATGATCCTCTTCTTATTGATCTTGAATCATAACTAGGGCTCTAGATCTCCTAGCCCAAAGTTTTCATTGATGGAGAAGAAAAAGAGAGAAATAGGAGTTTATGGATGGGGTTTTTTGGGGGAAAAATAGGGTTATTGGTCTTTTATATAGGTTTTACATTAGGATTTTGATCAAAATACTAAAATATCTTTGGCCCAAAATTTGAGGTTGTTAGAGAAATATAACCTTTACTGCCATTCTTACCCCCTATCAGTCGGTGGATTTGTTGGTCTAACATTTTAGTCAAACTAGCAATGAGATGTGGTCAATTGTCAAAGTTCACCCACCAATCAATCAATTGGTCGAGTTTCTCAAACGTTCACCAAATAGTTAATTTTAGACCTCGACCAAGTGATCTTCCACTAGACAAATAACCTAAAGTATTTTGTACACAACTTGTACACAATTATCAAAATAAGAATATTCTTCATTTTCTTGAAATTTAACAACACTATCTACAAATTTATATTCATGTCTCAATCCCAAATTGATGGAAGCATAATCAAATACTAACATAAATTATATACCATTCTGCATATTTTTTTGCAAAATATCATAATGGGAGGATCATGATTGTCTACAAAAGCTAATAGGAAATAAATTCATCTCTCAACCTAGACCTAACAAAAAATAGTCAAATATTAATTTGAAGTTAAGTGCATAACTTTAATCTTTCACATAATTAACCCATTCTAAAATGTACAGATACTTGAGAATACAAATTTCCAAATTTGGCCAAATGTGCTTGACCCAAAAGAATCAAGACGAATGAAATGCTATATTATTTGTGTAACGACTCGAAAATCCACTTTAAAAGTTTTGGATTTTTAGGGAAATTTCGTGCCATTAGCCCTTCGCTATACATCAAGTGATAGTGGAAGACTTGACAATTTAGAGAAATCATAATAAATAAAAACTTTCTATTAATCAAATAAACTATATTCTATGAGACATTAAATATCTAAACTCTTCATTACATCATTAGCCTCATCGTTCATCTAGAACCTTAGGACTTATTTAAATCTAAGGGGTGTAGTGATATTGAGGGGTGTAGTGATAACTTGCTGATTTTGTTGTCAAATTTCAGATTTTTCAATTTTTGATTTAACTCCCTAATTCACTTTTAACTGCAAGTATACAGGTCAATTATAATCTACCCAAATATCATATCCTCAGTGATTTGAAGCCTAAGACTCTCTAAACAATCTAGATTAGCCTTAACTAAAGTTAAAAATCCAAGAATTTGAAAGAAAGTTAAAACCGATTTCTAAAAAGGACTAAAATGATAAATGTTTTGGGATTTTTGAAAAGTTATCTAAACTGAATTGTAAATGCTAAACTAGAGGCTCAAAGGGTTTATCTATCAACGAGGAAAGTTCTCCTAGGAGTTGGGGTTCATCTAACTTAATTATGGATGGAATGGACAAGTTATCATTAAGTGTGAATTTTAACTCAACTTGAAATAATCTATTTTCACAGAATAATTGAATCAAGACTAATTATCACATTCTCATATGATTGTTAGCTAGATTGAATTAGAAGAAGTCCTTCACTGAAATCAAGTTGGCATTAAGTTCAAAATCAAGTTCCTTGCTGCATTTTAGCAAATTAGTGAAATCTGAAATGATAACTCTCAATTGCACTTTGAAAATGAGGGGAATGCTTCAATCAACTAAACAGGGATGAAATCAATCCAATATCAGTGCAAATGCTTCTTGATTTATCTCTAAACTACAAGAGGATTTTAAATCAGCGTCTCAGCTGCAAATTCAAATGAAATCCACATTTCCACTAATGAATTGGATAGAAATCAGCACCTAATTACACATGGCAATTCAATAAATGTCATTGCATCTTGGTTCATCTCTGAACATCAAGATAACCGTAGATTCACCTCTCACTGATAGTTTGAAATCAGAGGTTTACAATAAAAAAGAAGAATACCAAAGAATTCAAGAAACATAACTGGAAATCAGATTAGAAAAAAAATCAGAAATTAGCATTGATGTGTTGCAACAATTCAGGGAATTTAAAACCTTGAAAACACCATATACTCTTGATTCATTTCTGAACAAGAATGAAACCATAGGAAACCTCTCAGTTATAATTAAATCAGGGTCCCATAATGATGAAAACAGATTTGGATAATGCAGAAATCAAAAATTAGAAAAATCAGAATAAATAATCAGGAAATCAGATTTCTATTTGGAATTGAATCTAGAAACTTGGCATTGGTTCTTGGATCATTTCTGAATAAAGATTAGATCAAATGACAACCTCCCAGTTGTGAATACAGATAGGATCTACAATGACAAGAATCAGGTTCATACCGATACAGATTTCAGCAAACATAATTGATATCAGTTCAGGAAAATCAGATTTGTCTATATCCATTCACAATTAACCTAGACTACTACCCTATCATAGGAGACATGGAGTTTAGCTCTTCATAATTACAAAGTTTGATACAAAATAGAGCGAAGAACAGAAGGAAATCATTTTGAGTTAGAAGCTGTCGACAGAAATTGCAGCAGCCCTCTTTGCTCCAGCTCCAATGCCCATGCTTCCTTCTCCAAACCCTGCAAATGGCCAGCCCCCCTGCTTCCAGAATTTCCCCAGCTTATATATGTGTCATGTGCACCCATTGATCACATCAGAATGTTCCATGGTGATGCGATTGTGCCATGTATCCTGGTCCTGGAAGCAGCTGCAGAAGACAGCGTTTTGGACAGCAAAAGTAGGTGGTCCTCCCACCTTTTTCCAGCTTTTTGCAACTTGTTTTTCCCTGCTAGAAGAGATGAAACACCAAACTTCAAAGTACTCAACTAGGAAATAAACAAATAAGGATGAGGATATCTACTAGGATCAGCTCCAACGTCAAATAAAATATGATGTTATGAAGAGGTGAAATCAGTAAATGAAAATGATAAGTTTGAAGACCCGGAATGATAACTTTGCATATATCTTGGAAAATGATCAAATATGGATGGTTCAAAGCATTGAAGGCATAAAAGGGGGTAGGATGACAAGTGAATGAGGTCAAAAATCAAATAAGGATAAGATTTCATAGGAATGATAACTTGGGTGCCAAAACGATAACTTAATGTCTTAAAAATGATAACTTGTCATAACTTTGGTTGTGGTTATCCAAATGTGATCAAATTTGAACAGCAATGAGTTAGGACAATAATACAATGATTGCTTAATGCCAGCTGGTTATCATAATCCTTTGCATTCTAAACAAGATTGGCCAAAAGTTAGGTAAAATGAGGGCTCGATATAGGTGATTTGAATAGAAAATGGGATAAAAACCTATTGTGATCGGGTAGTGATCAAACTCCTCCAAGCTTAGCTTTTTTCTTGTCCTCAAGCAAAACATTCAGATATTAAGGGCAAACTTGAATTAACAGTCCACAATGAATTGAAAATCAGCTGAATTAAGTCCAATGAGTTTCCCACTTTGCCAACACTCCATCCCATTCTTTCCAATTCCCAAATTCTAGCTGAGGAGTCACAAAGGTTAAAGCAAATTTAAGCCATGAATGAAGTACTAACATTAACTGATTTGGATTTCAAGGATTGTCAACTTTACTAAAAAGTTTGAAACATCAATCTCTTCATGAACAGATTTTTCACTTCTTAAACAAGTTTAACACCTGACTTTTATTCATGAAAATGCAAGTAAACAGGTCAAGACCTGATTTTTATTCATGTTGGTCACAGAATAAAAATCCTAGTTTTATTTAGGATTGGTTCATTTTTGTAATTTCACTCTCTTTATTCATGCATGCAATGCAATGCAAAATGCAACTTTTCACTTCTCCTTTTTCCATTTTTCTTTTTCTATTCTGTTCATGAAGTGAGCAATGGTTCAAACTCAAGTATAGTTTAGACCCTTAAATGAAAATAGTCAAGGTTTCCTATTTAACATGGCAGCAATAGTCTTGACTCCTTTCTATACATCTTAAATTTTCAATTTAATCCATGAATGTCAGCTAGTGTTACCCACAAAAAGAAAAATTTTCAGCTGAGAATTGATTCAAATGCATCTGAATTGCAAAGCCAATTAAAGCAAGAAGACTAATGGCCCAATTGCCCATTTGGTATTGGGGTGTACTAACTGTCATAATGAGGTATTTCATCCATTTTAGAGTTAGAATGAATGCAGGAATTGAATTGAGCCCAAAAAATGATAACTAGTGATAACTTATCAAAACTAGTGACAACCGAGTGAAATCAATGATAACTTGTTTAAACAGTGATAACCTGGTGGTAAATGATGATATGAGCATTAAAATAGATTGAAAACATGGTGTAAAGTTTAGAAAAGTACCAGGTTTCCTCCCCCAAGCTTATTCTCAGTACTGTCCACAGTGGTGAAAATATAGGCAAGGGAGAGGGTAGGTAGGGTATCAAATTCATGGAATTGGGCACTTGAATCCTTTTGCATCTCAACTAGAGGCTTTGGGTGGTCCATTCTTCATGAATTGCAACTAATCCTGCAGAGAAATAGAGGATATCAATGAAATCTGCAATATCATATTTTTGGGGTGCACAATTCAATGAAATGCATTGAAATTCACTGAAATTCAGCAACGACGGATTTGGATAACTGATATGAATCATAATTCAGATGTCAATATGATAATTGTAGAATGAAGGAAAAGATAATATCAGTTATCATTGGGATTTTAGTGAGAAAATCAAAATTGAGGGTAAGGGTACTCCCGAAATGAAAATTTATGAATTGATCTGATTCCTCCCTAATTTTATACCTGCAAAACAGAAAGATTAGGTATAAAATGGCTTGGGTTACCTCCAAAGAATTGCCCTACTTTAGTGTCTTAGGATAGACATTGTTACAACTTCTTTCACGTCAAGGAGGTTTAAATAGTACGATATGATCAAGTAGAGATCTCAATCTGTGGACAACTTCACTAATCAAGTATGGATCTCTTAGTTTGCCAATGATTGACCTTTGTTTTTCAGTTTGATTTCCTCCTCCATTGTACCAAAAATCTACTAACTTCTCATCCCAAAACTTCTCATGTATGACATATGAATCTCCTCGATCACCATCTTGTTTAAGCAGCCATTTCTTTAATGACCTCTTCAAATGTAACATTGTTGGAAGATCTTTGAACTCTTGATCCCAACTTTCAGTAGGCACACATTGATCTTCCGTCATTGAATGTTCCATTCCTTCTACAAATTTGAATTCTGCCATAGACCCCTCTATTTGGAAAGAAATTTCTTCTACTTTTGTATCCTCCTTTGCCATTTCAGTCTCATCATGTGGCTTTACTGTCCCAATGGAAAATGAGATGGGTGAGACTTTGCAACTTTGAATGACTTCAAATGAATTAGTGCTTGCTTCAAGTTTAGGCCACTTCTTCTCTTTTGATGTTTCATCATCTTTGACCCTAAGATGTTGACATTCTTCAACTGATCCATGATGGTTTGTGGAGCAAATTGCTTCAAATGGAACTTTTGGACAGTTGAGTGCAGGAAGTAACTCATCTTAAGGAATAGACAATAAGTGAATTGAGTTGCAGCCCTCATCACAAAGGAGTGTATCTGATAGTTTCTCGAAGGAATCAAAATAAGAGTCCTCTAGAATTAATTTTTCATTAAATGGGAACTTTATGAGTGGGTCTTCAATGTGATTCATTGTTGGTAACATTGGAGTAGCCTTTTCAATAACTTCAGCAACTTCATCTTGTTTCTTGGCTTGTTCTATAAGTGTGATAGACTCCTTTTCAACTTCAGCCTCCATGACTACTTATTTTTCTTCATTCATTCCTCTTTCTCAATTCCCATCTTCATTTCCTGAATTTCTTCTTCCAGAATGGCAGATTGGGTTTGTGGGGTTTCTTGACTGGACTGTAAACACAGCTTGGCCTCTAAGACTTGATATCCAGCTCCAAGAACATCTATTTTCATACATATTTTTTCCAAGTTTGTAAGTTGCTTGTCTTGCCGCCTCATGAAGTCCTCCAACATAATCTCCATTTGATTAAGTGATTGCTGATTTTCTGAAGTATCCATAGTTGCAACCTGAAATTCTGACACTTGACCTTGATTGTGATGGTAATACAAATGATTTTGTGAGTCATGGGCATAAGTATTACTACTTGAGAAGTCTTCCTCAGGATTCCAGAAATTTACACTTTCATGACCATGTGAGGCATACATGTAAGCATTAGAGGGCTGTTGAAATTGTGATGATCCTTGATTGCAATGAACTTGTGATGGTTCTCCAACATGAAAACCATATTTTTGAAGAGTTTTGTACACGACATCTTCAACTATAGAATCCAACTCCTCCTGGCTCGAGGGTGTTTCACTTGATTGATAATAGTCATAGAATCAAGTTTGCCAACTCATATCCATCTTTTCTTCTTTCTCTCTCAGAAGTCAAATTCATAATTTTCTGCAATTTCTGGATGAATAACAATCTCTAAGTGTCCTAGGAGCAGCCATGTTTTGATTGGTAGCCTCCTACTCAAAGGTTCTTCTCCTAGCCTCTTCTCTTTGCAATCTCCTTCTCTTATTGAATCTTCTTTTAGTTCAGGATCAGATAGGTAGAGGTCTCCTTGATTGTCAAAATCCTGCATAAATGAATCCAGAAGTATCAAATTCAGAAAACAAAGAAATATGTACAGAATTGAAAAAAAAAATTTCAGAATGATAACTTGTGAAAACTGAAAAATTGACTAATAAGTGGACTGAAACTAGTTTAAAACTAATCTAAACTATCTAAGTTAATCTAATTGGCCTCAAATCCCCGGCAACGGCGCCAAAAACTTGATAGTGATATTGAGGGGTGTAGTGATAACTTGCTGATTTTGGGGTCAAATTTTAGATTTTTCAATTTTTGATTTAACTCCCTAATTCACTTTTAACTGCAAGTATACAGGTCAATTATACTCTACCCAAATGTCGTATCCACAGTAATTTGAAGCCTAAGACTCTAAATAATCTAGATTAGCCTTAACTAAAGATAAAAATCCAAGAATTTGAAAGAAAGTTAAAACCGATTTCTAAAAAGGACTAAAATGATAACTGTTTTGGGATTTTTGAAAAGTTATCTAAACTGAATTGCAAATGCTAAACTAGAGGCTCAAAGGGTTTATCTATCAATGAGGAAGGTTATCCTAGGAGTTGGAGTTCATCTAACTTAATTATGGATTTAATGGACAAGTTATCATTAAGTGTGAATTTTAACTCAACTTGAAATAACCTGTTTTCACAGCACAATTGAATAAAGAGTAATTATCACATTCTCATATAACTGTTAGCTAGATTGAATTAGAAGAAGTCCTTCACTGAAACCAAGTTGACATTAAGTTCAAAATCAAGTTCCTTGCTGAATAAATTAGTGAAATCTAAAATGATAACTCTCAATTGCACTTTGAAAATGAGGGGAATGCTTTAATCAACTAAACAGGGATGAAATCAATCCAATATTAGTGCAAATGTTTTTTGGTTTATCTCTAAACTACAAGAGGATTTTTAATCAGCCTCTCAGCTACAAATTCAAATGAAATCCACATTTCCACTATTGAATTGGATAGAAATCAGCACCTAATTACACATGGAAATTCAATAAATGTTATTGCATCTTGGTTCATCTCTGAACATTAAGATAACCTTAGATTCACCTCTCAGTGATTGTTTGAAATCAGAGGTCTACAATAATAAAAAAGAATCCCAGAGAATTAAAGAAACATAACTGGAAATCAGATTTGAAAAAAAATCAGAAATCAGCATTGATGTGTTGCAACAATTCATGGAATTTAAAACCTTGAAAACACCATTTACTCTTGATTCATTTATGAATAAGAATGAAACCATAGGAAACCTTTCAATTATAATTAAATCAGGGTCCCATAATGATGAAAACAGATTTGGATAATGCAGAAATCAGGAAATCAGATTTCTATTTGGAATTGAATCAAGAAACTTGGCATTGGTTCTTGGATCATTTCTGAATAAATATTAGATCAAATGACAACCTCTCAGTTGTGAATACAGATAGGATCTACAATGACAAGAATCAGGTTCGTACCAATACAGATTTCAGCAAACATAATTGATATCAGTTCAGGAAAATCAGATTTGTCTATATCCATCCACAATTAACCTAGACTACTACCCTATCCTAGGAGACATGGAGTTTAGCTCCTCATAATTACAAAGTTTGATACAAAATAGAGTGAAGAACAGATGAAAATCATCTTGAGTTAGAAGCTGTCGATAGAAATTGCAGCAGCCCTCTTTGCTCCTGCTCCAAAACCCTTGCTTCCTTCTCCAAACCTTGCAAATGGCTAGCCCCCCTGCTTCCAGAATTTTCTCAGCTTATATATGTGTCATGTGCACCCTTTGATCAGCATCAGAATGTTCCATGGTGATGTGATTGTGCCATGTGTCCTGGTCCTGGAAGAGAAGACAACTTTTTTGACAGCAAAAGTAGGTGGTCCCCCCACTTTTTTCCAGCTTTTTGCAACTTGTTTTTCCCTGCTAGAAGAGATGGAACACCAAACATCAAAGTCTTCAAATAGGAAATAAACAAATAAGGATGAGGATATCTACTAGGATTAGCTCCAACGTCAAATAAAATTTGATGTTATGAAGATGTGAAATCAGTAAATGAAAATGATAAGTTTGAAGACCCGGAATGATAACTTTGCATATATCTTGGAAAATGATCAAATATGGATGGTTTAGAGCATTGAAGGCACAAAAGGGAGTAGGATGGCAAGTGAATGAGGTCAGAAATCAAATATGGATATGATTTCATAGGAATGATATTTTGGGTGCCAAAAGGATAACTTAATGACTTAAAAATGATAACTTGTCATAACTTTGGTTGTGGTTATCCAAATATGATCAAATTTGAACAGCAATGAGTTAGGACAATAATATAATGATTGCTTAATGCCTTTGTGAGATCTGATAGTTTTGCATATCGAAATGATAGTTTTACCTTTAAACGATAACTTGACATTGAAAAATGATAACTTGTTCAAATGGATTGATAATTTTGCACAAGTTGAAATATGATCATTCAAATATGATTCATTCATGATAGCAGGCGATTTAGGGCAAGAAAATCACTAGAAATCAGCTCAAATAGAAAGATGATAACTTGCACATTGAAATGATAACTTTGCATAAAATTGACATATTAATGTATTTTGGCAATTCAGAGCCTCTATGCACATGGAATTAAGTACAAAATGAGAATGATCAGTTGGTTATCATAATCCTTTGCATTCTAAACAAGATTGGCCAAACGTTAGGCAAAATGAGGGCTCGATATAGGTGATTTGAATAGAAAATGGGATAAAAACCTATTGTGATCACCTAGTGATCAATAGCACAAAAATAATGATTGGTGAATCAAATACATGAATATATTTTCCTTGTGAATAAAATGATACATATATATCATTTATAATGATTCACACTACACTTTTGCACTTATATATATATTACATACGTGTGATGTATCTTTGTGATTTTATTTCTCTTTTCCTATGTGGCATGTAATACCCCAAATTTTCAATAAGGGTAAATTGGACTTTTTGTCCAAACCCTAATAAACTCCATTATAAAAAGGCTCCAAATCCTCTTGTTGATCTCTTCAAATTTCTCTCCTAGCAACTAGGGCTTGAGGAAGAAGAGAAAGCGGAAGAAGAAGAGGAAGGAAGAGAAGGAAGATCAAAGAAAAAGGTATGTAATGAGGATCCAAAACCCACTCTCCTCTCTCACTGGTTTTTTCATGATTGGATTGAGAGCAAGAGGACGTCATATTCTCTTTATTGGATTGTGATTGACAGATTTTATTCATGTAAATCGTTAGATCCATGCATGTATAGGCTTTCCATGGTCTGATCTATGTCATATAGAGATTTTATGAAGAGATTCAATAGTTAGGGTTCATGAATTGGTGATGAACCCTAGCTCTATGTTTTTGCATGATTTTTCATGTGCTTTTAATGCCTATTGATATACGATTCATGCCTAGAAGCTTTAGGATACTTTATATTGTGTTTTCCCAAAGTTTTATTGAAAAATGTGCAGAATGCGAGCTCAATACGAGTTAGAGGATGTTAATACGGGCAACAGGGCAAAAATACATGCTACCAATATTTTATAGTGCGAGCTCAATACGATCTCACAGCCATGATCAAAAGCGACACGGCCGTGACTCGGGTGTGCCTTGGTGTGGCACGGCCGTGACACTAATCGGCATGACTGTGACCAACACTTAGAGCGATGCAGGGTTGTTCCATCGTTACGGTCACATGCATGATGACTCTATCACAACCGTGATCGATCAAAAGAAGAAGATATGATATAATTAAAGTATTTATACTCTGTACCAATGTTTCATGATTGTATATGAACCTAGATACACGTATTTGCATGTTCCCCGCGTAACTAAGTTAAAATTTGAAGATTGAGCGACATAAATGTTTGTTGATTGTAAAGCATAATGAACCCAGTTGTGGACGATGTTATATGTCGACACTCTATCAGCCTTTATCCAATAATTGTCTGGAATGAACATTACTAACATCTGTAACAATGTGTGCATTCCGATGATGCCCTCGGGCGAGTGTCCGGAATGATTGTTACTCACATCGGCAACGATGTGTGCATTCTGATGTCGCCCTCATGTCACGCCCTTATGCTTCGGATACGAAACACCAGACATGCGGCTCGACAAACCTTGCTCGGTCGCCGATCAGCCCTCGTTTGGACGTGCCTTGGACCCCGGCGGTACACACTCCGGATGCACAAGGAAACACCCGCCCAGGAAGAAGAGAGGAGAGCCAAGAGTTTAGAGGAAAACTAGAGAATATTATTGAGCAAACTCAGATTTTTCCAGGATGGTCTTACAAGCGTTGATTACATGTCCTTTTATAGTGCCCAAGAGAAACAACTCCTAGTCTAAGTTAAGGACCTAATCCTATTAGGCATGCAAGCCCTTCTCTAGAAAAATCTCCTTGGAGTAGGAGTAGAAATCTAGCAACCTTGGAGTCCTAGAAGAATTCGGCCAGCACTCCTTCAAAGTCCATCTTGAAGGCAAACTGGTCAGGCCGCCCTCCTGGCGCCCTGCCATGTCCGGGGCGCGCTCCGGGTGCACCCGCCGAGACAAGTCCTAGTCCTATTAGGACTAGGACTGTTTTCCTGTGGCCTCTCCCCATCTTCAGTCCTCCTATGATTAGGACTTCAATTCCAAGTGACCCTCCATCCAAAAGGAACCTCCGTCCGCGCCCAAGTCCTACTCGACCTAGGAGAGGTCCGATTTCCTATTCCTACTAGAAGTAAGAATCCTTCCGATCCTGCGCTTCTCCACTCGCTCATCCTCCTACTCACAATAGGAGTCCAAGTCTTCATCTCCAGAAGCTCCTCCCTCCTCGTCGGACCTTCGGAGTGTTGGACGACTCCTATTCTACTAGGAGTAGGAATCGCCACAGCCACGCCCGCCTCCTCGCGCGCATGGCCACGCCCGCTCGGGGCGCGCCCTTCAGTGGGCAGGAGTGACACTCGGCGAGAGTCCAAAATGCTTATTACATACATCGGCAACGGTGTGTGCATTCTGATGTCACCTTCTTGTGAGATGGGAGCATTGTCACCACGGTTTAGCTAGCCTATTGAGAGGGCAACGACATAAATTCCAACTGTCGAAAGATATAACCTAATGGAAAGAGCCAATGATCGTCGAACGAAAGGATATCCCAGGCAAGTGAAAGTCCAAATGGTTATAAAGCAACCCTGAGGAGACTTGTGAATGCAATGGTTATGGTAAGTGCATCTCATTTATATGCCTATGGATTGAATGAATGATTGATATGAAATCCATACTTTATGTATGATGATATGATTACATGTCTGCCATGCTATTATTATAATGCATGATGAAGATAGATTGATGTTGATGGATGACATGTAGATCACATAATAAGTACATGTCATGCATATTGTTTCCTTATTATTTTTATGAAGATGATGATGCATATCATGTAGTTCTCCTGGTTAGGTTCATAGCATTGCATTGTATGACCTTTTCATACTCTAATCGAGGAAACCCCTTATCCTGGATCCGTATAGGTGTATAAAGTTATGGATGATGGCGGCTCAGCGCATGACGAGATATTGGACAATGGTTTAGGATGTCGAGTCTTCATGTTTTAGAGTATTTTTACTATATTTTCAAATGATGTTTTAAATGATGATTATTAGATTGTTTTTTCAATTCTATAACAATACTTTTGATGCTTTCAAGAAGTCTCCCACATTTAATTAAAAAATTATTTTATCATATTTAATTGATTTTATGTTTCCGCTGTAATAGATGAGGATCATATTTTATTATGATTATGTGATGACGAACGGACTAACACAATCGAATGACCCAATTATCCTTGGCAATTTGGGGATAAAAATTCGGGGTGTTACATGGCAACACAAACTAATTAAAAGAAAAGATTTGAACTAAAATGAATGAACTTACAGATGCAATTTTCATTTTCCAAATTTATATTGAACTTTTTAATATTGAGGAACGAATTTCAATGTTTACTTTATATGCACTCTCTATATTTGTCATAATAAAGATAAGATTCATGCTTACCTCTTTTATCTGCTTACCCTATATGTGGCAATAGCCATCACGCTATTTATATCATCTTGGGACAAGTCGTGGTTGGGGCCCATCACCTCCCTCATGACCGTATAAAGGCACCAAATCATTGTCGTATCATCCACAAGGTTCTTCGTTGTGTAGTAGTTTCGTTTCTCAACAATCATTTAATAGATATAATCTCTCCTGATCAGTTCATCATATCATAGAGAACATGCCGGCAGTTGTAATCTCATCTGGTGGGGGCGGAAATGATTTCGAGGGGAAGATCACATCTTATGTGGTCCTTTGCGGTATCATCGCTGCAACCGGAGGATTGATGTTTGGCTATGACATTGGAATATCAGGTTATGCATGATAAACACTCATCACTATGATATTGTCTAGCATTTAGTTCTGTCAACGTTCCATCTAATAAACAATGCTGAATAGTTAATAATGTTATGGTTATAATCCAAAGATTTGTACAAAAATTTCAGTTTTCGAGGATGCTACCATTAACATGTGAAAGATCGTATCTTCTCATCTGTGTCCAGGTTATGATAGGCATGCATGCAATATGTTTTTTTCATTAATATAACAGTATTAACAGATTACCTAATCAATGCGATACTCGATTGAAATTTTCGTATATATTCTTGCATGTTTGTTAATGGTAAGTAAAAAATATGTAACCAATATGTTCTTATCGTTAAGGGACTAACTGTTGGAGAATATTTTTCTGTCTTCTCAAATTAAACTCTGACAAAAAAAAAACTACGTATAAATTTGAAATATCAGGAGGGGTGACATCTATGGATGATTTCTTGGCGGAATTCTTTCATGCCGTATATGTGAGGAAGAATGAAGTCAAGGAGAACAACTACTGCAAATATGACAACCAAGGCCTTCAACTCTTCACCTCGTCCCTTTACCTTGCCGCCCTGGTTGCGAGCTTCTTTGCATCAAAGACATGCACAAAGTTTGGGAGGAAGCTTACAATGCAAATAGCTTCCATCTTCTTCCTTTTAGGTACATTTCTGAATGGTGCAGCCATGAATCTTGCCATGTTGATCATTGGAAGGATCCTTCTAGGCATGGGCATCGGATTTGGTAACCAAGTGAGTCCAAAATAATTGGCATATAATTTTTTATTAATTAATAATTACTATACGAATAATTTATTTTATAGAATTAATCACAGGTAATAATATGTAAACTCGATCAACATGGATCATATGTTTCCCTTTAACTTGTCTTTAGGCCGTACCCTTATTCTTATCAGAGATTGCTCCGGTGCGAGTTAGAGGAGGCCTCAACATCTTATTCCAGTTGAACGTGACCATTGGAATCCTCATCGCCAACCTGGTCAACTACATGACCTCCAAAATTCACCCTTGGGGATGGAGGTTATCGCTCGGCCTTGCAGCTGTACCTGCAGTGATTTTGTTCCTAGGCTCCTTGATCATTACCGAGACACCGACGAGCCTAATCGAGCGAGAGAAGAAAGATCAAGGTCTTCAAGTGCTTAAGAAGATTAGGGGCACGGAGAAAGTGGAGTTGGAGTTTCAAGAAATTGTGCATGCTTGCGAGATGGCAGCACAAATAAAGGATCCATATCGTACCCTTATGAAGCGCAGCAGTCGCCCGCAACTAGTCATTGCTATTATGATGCAAGTCTTCCAACAGTTCACCGGGATCAATGCCATCATGTTCTATGCGCCTGTCCTCTTTCAAACGATTGGGTTCAAGAGCGATGGATCGTTACTGTCAGCTGTAATAACAGGTGGTGTCAATTGCTTGTCTACAGTGGTTTCCATTGTGTTGGTTGACCGAGTTGGAAGGCGGGTGATGCTACTTCAAGCATGCTGCCAGATGCTTATATCTCAGGTTTGATAAGAAATTATATATAAATTTTATTGCCAGCTATATGTTATATACATAGTGATGCATGATCCTCGCTTTCTCTCTCTCTCTCAACCCTTGTGTAGGTGGCAATTGGGATTCTCTTGCAATTGCATTTGAAGGCCAACAATACCCTCAGCCCAAGTGTATCGATCTGGGTGGTCATACTCGTATGTGTGTTCGTCTCAAGCTTTGCATGGTCTTGGGGCCCTCTTGGTTGGCTGATTCCGAGCGAAACCTTCCCTATTGAAACAAGAACAGCAGGATTTGCCTTTGCAGTTAGCTCCAACATGTTATTCACCTTCGTCATAGCGCAAGCATTCCTATCCATGTTGTGCCACATGCGTGCTGGCATCTTCTTCTTCTTTGGTGGCTGGATTGTCCTCATGGCATTATTCGTGGTTTTCCTATTGCCAGAGACCAAGAACGTACCCATTGATGAAATGGTGGATAGGGTATGGAAGCAACACTGGCTTTGGAAGAGCTACATGGGTGATGATGAAAATGATACAAAATCCAACAAAGGCAAGACCAACCACTGCTAGTTCTCAATTATTCCTACCACCTCCAATTTGAAGGCTTAGCTAAGATTTGTCCCTGCCAAGAATGTCCAAGTGTATATATATATATTTGTACACCTCCAAAAAAAAAATGTTCATGGAAATGTACACATCTCCTTAATATATTTATATATGTATGTACGCATGTATATATATATATATATATATATATTTCTGTGTGAATGTAGTCAAGTTAATTCAACATGTAGATAACAAAACATTTGTGTTACACCTTAGGGAATAAGGAGAGATGTCACCATAGGTGTTATAATGACCCGAAAATCCACCTTAAAGGTTTTTGACATTTAGGAAAATTTTGTGCCGTTAGCCAGTTCATCTTACATCATTTAATAACGGAAGACTTAATAATTTAGAGAAAATCGTAATAAATAAAAAACTTCTTCATAATTATTTTATAACTAATACTTCATAGGACATTAAATGTCTAAAATCATCATTAGATCATTAAACTTAACGTTCAACTGGAACATATGATATATTACCCTATGATATCCATCCATTCATCCTTCTTTCTTTTATTACCCTATGATATCATTAACAGTATCATATGATATATTCCATCTTTACTTTGACAAATCTTAAACACCTTTAGAAAGATAGCATTATTTCCCGAGAAGTCCTAATCACCGTGAGGTGAAAGGTATTTACTTCTCATCCTTACATTCATGACTTATTTCATGGCATTCATCATATAACATCTTCTTTGCCTCATAGTCAATACAGTTTAACATTCTTACATCAATAAATCAGGCAATGGAAAATCTCAAACACCTTTTGGGTGATGGCATTATTTTTCAAAGAAGTCTCAGTCATCATAAAGCAAAAGACATTTACTTTTGGAAACCTTAAACACCATTTGGATGATGGCATTATTCCCCAAGAAGTCTCAATCAATATAAGGCAAAAGACATTTACTTCTTATCACATCTTTCATCTTTATATCGTCATTACATTTGTCGTTAAGGCACTAGAAAATCTTAAACACCCTTTAGATGATAGCATTATTTCTCAAAAAAGTCTCAATCATCGTGAGAGGAAAGACATTTACTTCTTCTCTTCATCTTTCATCTTTACATCATTACGTTAGTTCATAGACCACTAGAAAATGTCAAACATCCTTTCAGGTGATGGCGTTATTTCTCAAAAAAGTCTCAATCACCGTGAGGTGAAAGGCATTTAGTTCTTGCCCTCATATTTCATCTTTGCTTAATTGAAGGTTCCGGGTAACATCATTACAACCAGGCCAATGGCCCCTAGGAAATCTTAAACACCTTTTCATTTGATGACATTATTTCTTGAAATGTCTCATTCACCCTAAGGAGAATGAAATTTACTTCTTAACATTAATGAATATCGAGGCATTCACATCGATACATCAAGCATTCACATCAACCTTTCATCTTTTAGCCTAATTATGGCTGAGAATACATTTATTGTATCTCTGTTCATACACAATTAGCCATCATCAATCATCAACACATAATAATGATATCATGAAAATATTTTAAATATATCATAGAACCTATTTTTTATATGATCACGGCCGTGACAGAACTCGAAAATGATTCCCCCTTCCGTCACGATCGTGATTGGTGTCGTCATGGTCGTGCTCGGCACCATCATGGCTGTGATAGTAAGCGTCGCGGGCATGATATAACGCTATTTCCCCCTTTGCACTTTTCTTCTCATTCATGGTCATGACTGGGAGTGTCACGGCCATTCTTGGCATGTCACGAGCGTGACACAACATACCACAGTTGTGACAATGTCTTTGACAAGTGTCCGCTCTCAGCCTCTCGATCGTGGTCATTCCGTGAGTCAGTACGACCGTGTCGGCCCGGCGCAGAATCCAACGTCCAACCCGAATTTTCATATATTTTGATGTAAAAACATTAGGGAATTCATATGCAACATCCTAAAACATTAAAGCATGATTCCTATGCATTCAAGCACTCATAAAACATATAAAAATCATAGAATCCATTACCTCTTATAGATCTAGAGTTTTCATTACCCCCAATTCATGCAAGAATATAATTATAATCCATTAGCCCCTAGCATGTAGATCTAAGCATTAATTTCATTTAAAAATTTTCAGAGCTAATAAATGTCTAAAATTGTCATTAGATCATTAGACTCAATGTTCAACTAGAACCACAACATTTATTTGAACCTAAGCATGTGAAACTCGTCATCATGAATTTGAGCTACCATCCATCACGTAATCTTGATTACCTACGCAGATCTAGAGTGTAGGGTTTCCCAGTTAGAGTATGTAAAGGTCATGTAACCTATCACATGGTTCTACATGCGATGCATCATTTATCATCATAATAACATAACATGTTAACATGCATGCCATGAACTATACCATGATCCTTACATGACAATACATCATGCTTATCATTCAATCATAACATGTCATTCTTGAAACATAATCATTTTTTCATACCTGACTTACCTTAGACTCATCATCTGCAAGTGTCATACCATAAAACATACATTCATACCATTCCTAACATACATGACAGAAACATATCATGGCTTTTCATTCTCATTGTTATGTGTATTCTAGGAGTTTCATTATAATCCAATCATTTTTCATTACTTGACATTATTTCTATCTTTCTTTTCATTATTTACTTTACATTTCCTTGCGATTACTTTATAACCCTTTGGATATCCATCCATTCATCCTTTTCTCATTTATTACCCTATGATATCATTAGGGCACATTATAACCTTGCATACATTAACATTATCATATGATTTATTCCATCTTTACATTAGAAAATCTCAAACACATTTGCGCTGATGACATTATTTCCCGAGAAGTCTCAATCACCGTGATGTAAAAGGCATTTACTTCTCATCCTTATATTCATGACTTATTTTCATTACACTCATCATGTACCATCTTCTTTGCCTCATAGTCAATACAGTTTAACATTCTTACATCAATTAATCAGACAGTGGAAAATCTGAAACAACTTTTGGGTGATGTCATTATTTTTCAAAGAAGTCTCTGCCACCATAAATTAAAAGGCATTTACTTTTGATAAGCCTCAAACACCCTTTGGACGATGGTGTTATTCCCCAAGAACTCTCAATCACTATAAGACGAAAGGCATTTACTTATTACCACATCTTTCATCTTTAAATCATCATTATATTTGTCCATAGGGCACTAGAAAATCTCAAACACGTTTTAGGTGATGGCGTTATTACCCAAAGAAGTCTCAATCACCATGAGGTGAAAGGCATTTACTTCTTCTCTTCATCTTTCATCTTTACATCATTACATTAGTTCATAGAGCACTAAAAAATCTCAAATACCCTTTCAAGTGATGGAATTATTTCCCAAAGAGGTCTCAATCACCGTGAGGTAAAAGGCATTTACTTCTTGCCCTCATCTTTCATCTTTGCTTAATTGAAGGCTTAGGATAACATCATTACAGCTAGGCCAATGGCCCCCAGGTAATCTCAATTACCCTAAGATGAATGACATTTACTTCTTAACATTAATAAGTATCGAGGCATTTCCTTCAACCTTATACTTTATTAGGGTCATCGATATATCAAGCATTAACATCAATCTTTCATCTTTTAGCCTAATTATGGCTGAGCATACATTTCTTGTATCTCAGTTCATACACAATTAACCATCATCAATCATCAATACATAGTAATGATATCACTAACATAATTTAAATATATCGTAGAATCTATTTTTCATACGATCACGGCCGTGATGGGTTGGTCGTGGCCGTGACAAAAGCTGGAAATGATTCCCCCTACTATCATGGTCGTGACTAGTGTAATCATGAACGTGCTTGGCATCGTCACGGGCGTGAAAAAATGCTATTTCCTCTTTGCATTTTCCTTCTCGCTTACGGTTGTGACTGAGAGTGTCACAGCCATTCTTGGCGTGTCACGGCTGTGATAGAACATGTCACAATTGGCCGCTCCTAGCCCTCATCATGACCGTTCCTAGAGTTGGCACGCCCGTGCCGCCGGCACAAAATCCGACGTCCAACCTGAATTTTGATGGATTTCAATGTCAAAACATTAGGGAATTCATATCCAAGATCTTAAAACATTAAAGCATGATTCCTATGCATTCTGGCATTCATAAAACATATCAAAATCATACAATCCATTACTTCTTATAGATCTAGGGTTTTCATTACCCCAATTCATGTAAGAACATAATTATAATCCATTACCCCCTAGCTATGTAGATATAAGCATGAATTCATTTAAAACTTTTCAGATCTAATAAACTATCATGCATCCCTCAATCACAATCCTTTATGAGAACAAGTTGTCCTCATGCTCTCAATCCAATACAATGAAACCATTGAGAGAGGAAAGAGGGGTTGGATCCTCCTTACATACCTAGTGTCTTGTTCTTCCTCAACATGGATCCCTTTTCCCTTGTCCATATCTCCTTCTCCTTTGTCCTCCTATTTCTTCTTCCTCTGGGATTGCGGTCGTCACGAGGGCAAAGAAGAATAAGAAATTATGAGGAGAGAAGGGTTTATTTGGAAATTTTTATAGAGCCTAATCTAGGGTTTTAGTCAAAAGGCCCAAATAAATTTTGCCCAAAATTGGAGTTGTTATAGGTACACAATAGATCTCAATAGCGATGGTTCTCCTTTCATCCATTCTTTTACATTGAATAAAAGAAAACCAGTTTCACGATATTGTTTGAGCTGGTTTATGCAAGCTGAGTTCACCAAAAAAGGATTGATGCTTTATCTAGTTTTTTTCTTTTCTTCTGCCACTCATTGCTCCTTCCTCGTACTTTGCATTTGCAGCCTTGATTCGATCTTTCTGGTCACTTTGGATGACACAGACAACATTATTGTTAAACATGATTACATTATAATGGGCTCACATCTAACACACTGAATTTTCATAAAAAATTTTAAATTTCTGGCATCGGACTTTCGAATGCCAAAAAACCAAAATGGACATCCGATGTCACTACGGGTCGAAAACTCAACCAATGCACAACTGGACAACTGAAGCACTTTTGGAAGTCCGAAAGTGCAATGGAAGGAAATGAGAAGATTTCGATTTTGATCTTTTTCTCTACACATTAAACCACCATAATGACAACGGATTCCTAACCTCTGTACTCATGAACTCAAGAGAGTTATGGCTGAAACCCCCACCACTATGCCCTTAAAAGCCCACCTCCTCTCTCTTTTATTTATTCTTCCTCATCCTCTCAAGCAATGTTTTATGCTTGATGATAAGAAATTGGCAAATTAGGTCATATGAAAGAAAATAATATAAATGAAATGCTTTTGATGAGATTTATATTTAGATATGCCTCTGAATCATGCTATGTGTTGGATACTATGTTGAATAATGTTCAATCTTGTTTGCATTGAAAAACTGAGTGAAAACGGACTCAAGTGCTCTGCCGAACTAAAGCAGACGATCGAAACTATTTTGGACGTCGGATTCAGCTCGAAACCATAATCTGTTGATATACGGCGTAAATCCGGATGATTGATGGAAGAAACATCAGACATATCCCATACTTAGAGACAAGTATATCGGACGTCCAAAATTGGATCGGACAACTGATATGGACCAAAACTGAAGTCCGAAACTCCTTCAGACGACCGAATTGGAAACTAGCCGGTCGACCAAAACTATTTATGGAGACCAATTTGGGTTATCACATCGAAAACGCTTCCATCGATCGATAGAGAATTATCTTTGATCAAATGAGGAAGACGGACGTAGTTCCAGCGAACAACCGATCAAGTTTTGGCCAACTGAAACTCTCGATTGCAAGTTCGAGAACCTGACCAAACATCTTTCGATCGATCGATCGTATAGGGCCTTGGAATGGCCGTGAACTCAGAATAGACAAGTCCAACCTCTTTGGTCGATCGATGACACAGAAAAAATGGGCGTCCACTCCTCTTTCGGATAACCGCTCAACTTTCGGGGGTCTGATTTTGGAAAGAAAGAATTATGACTTTAATATGAAATGCTTGATTTGATAAGTTTCTATCCACCTGATTGACATGAACTCAAAAGATGATTCAGAGCCACCTTACTCCATACAACCTTCATTGGTCCAAGAGAACGAGAGAGAGGCTCATGATTAATAAGATAAACGGAGGGTTATCATTTGCCTATCCAGATGGGAGTTTCTCCCTACAAATATTTTCACCTTCAGCGAGGTCATCTTGCCCGACAAAGCACTGTCCATGGCATAGATTCCCCATTTGTCCACCATGATCTAGGTCATACACATTCGTGTGTTCGCAATGGTATCCCCTAAAAGTGGAGAGCTCTTCCAACCAATGGATAAGATGAAAGAATATGAATATCTAAAGATGAATGGGAGGACTTTGTCCTTATGAATAGGAACGTGAACATTAACATGAACATGAACAATGAATATGAACATGAACAAGGAATATGAATGTGGAACAAAATGAATTATCATCATGACACTTCTTTATGATTGTCTCATGCACTACTAGAAAAACGTTGATTACCGACGGTCCAAACCGTCGGTAACGCAATTACCGATGGTTTTTCAGTTGGAATTGATCCGTCAGAAAAACGCTCATCGCAAATCGATTTGCGACGGTCGAAAAAAAATTAGTCGGAAATATCGACGGTCAGAACAGTCGGAAAAGTCCCGGCGATTCGAACCGTCGAAAGTTTCCAACGGTCGCAACCGCCGGAAAAGGTCGGCTGTTTGAACCGTCGAAAGTTTTCGATGGTCGCAACTGTCGAAACTTTCGACGGTCGTCGCAACCGTCGCAAAGAATTTTTTAAATATAAAAAAAATTAGCGGCCGGATCGGGCCGCGGCCAGCTCCGCCTGCGGCCAAATCTGGCCGCCCGTGGCAGGATGGGCCGGATCCGAACGCCCGTGGCCGATCCGGCCGTCAGGCGGTCGATCCGGCCGCTGGGGGCCGGATCCAGCCGCCGACGCCGGATCCGGCCGCCAGGCGGCGAATCCGACCGCTGGGTCCGGATCCTGCCGCTGGCGGCCGGATCTGGCCCAAAGCGGCCGCCTAGCGGTCCGGGCCGGAGAGAGAGCCGGCGGTCGATGACGTTCGGTCAGAGGCTTGTCGGTCGGGAGAGGGAGAGGGAGAGGGAGAGAAAGAGAGGAGAGTGTATATATTGGATTTCGAACGACGAGAAAGCGGGTAAATGAAAAAAAAGCGGGATAATAAAATTTTAATTACCGACGGTTCTAGCCGTCGGAAATGCATATATTAATTATTTTTAAAGTTACCGACGGTTGTGACCATCACAAATATTAAATTTTAAAAATAAAATTATATATTTAATTATATATAATATTTATTTTTATTTTACCGATGTTTTGAACGTCGCTAAATATTACCGACGGTCGTAATCGTCGGTAATAGTGACGGTTCAGACCGTCGCTAATTATATTAATAAAATATCCCTTATATGATATTATTATATATTTACTGACGGTTACGACCGTCAAAAATTACGACGAATTTTGCGACGGATGGATATCCCTCAGAAATATTGACATTCATAATCGTAAAAAAAATTAAATAATAATATAAAAAATTACATAATTTTATTTTTTCATTTCGGACGGTCGTAACCGTCAGAAAATCTGTCGAAAAAATTAAATAATAATATAACAAATTACATAACTTGGTTTTTCATTTCCGACGGTCGTGACCGTCAGAAAATCCGTCGAAAAAATTAAATAATAATATAACAAATTACATAATTTATTTTTTCATTTCTGATGTCATGACCGTCGAAAAATCCGTCAGAAATTGCGATGGATGGATATCCGTCAGAAATATCGACGTTCGTAATCGTCAAAAAATTAAATAATAATATAAATCATTTCCGACAGTCATAACCGTCGAAAAATCCGTCGAAAATGAAACCGTCAAAAAATCCGTCGCAAATTGCGACGGATTTCAAATCGTCAAAAATTGCCCGTCGGAAAATTGCGATTTTCTTGTAGTGATGCTTACTCTAATTGAAATTTCAAATCACCTATATGACTTCACACTTAGCTTTATTCTAATGGTTGAGCTCGTTCCCCTTTGTGATCCCCATAGGTACATGAGATGTTTACAAACCCAACTGATGTGTATGCGACGACTACAACTTGGTGGCATGTGCACATGGTCATCATAGAGTCTCTTTTCTTTCCATTGTTGATTTGTATTTGGATGATATTTATGACCTATTGAGTTATACTTGTGGTATGAACTTTTATATGCCAAGATTAATGTACTTTTTTTATTTAGCTTCCGCATTTTTCATCATTCAGTTGTTGTAATATTTTATTATCATTAATTCTTCTACTTATGTGGCATTCTTCTTGACCATTTGGATCAACGAAAGAGTCAAACAAGGAAGGACCGAAGAAAGTAGCGCATGTTAGGAGACTTCGCCACGTGGTGGGGTCAAATTTTGTGGCATTACATTTATGGTATTACAACCTAACGTTAGGACTCTCTTGACATCCTAGCTATGGAGTATAGGTTAAGTATGGTCCATGTGCACCCACTAGCACTACTGCCACACTCAATCCTCGCAAAGTAAAGTAAAAATTTTGCTTTTATGCGTATGATTGTTTATTGAATAATTATCGTTATGCTTTATAGATGGCTCCTATGACATGTTTAGCAGCCCAATGTGGTAGAGGTCACGGGCGCGAGCATGGAGGTGGTCATATCATGGCTACCTAGGAGTTGATCATCACCGACGGACTTGACTCAACCCCGAGAGTCAAGTAGGGGAGGACTTGCAGTAGGAGCTTCCTCCAGTGCAGTAGCAGGAGCACCCACCGCCATCGCAGCAGCCGACTTACTCGGTGCTTATGTACCATGCTCCTTCTCCAGCACTAGCAGGACCTTCTGGCGAGAAGGACACCATATAGGCCTTTTTGAATTTGTAGCCACCCTAATTCAAAGGGGTAGTAGACTATGACGAGGTCATTCGCTGGCTCAATACCATGGAGCGGATATTCACCCTCTCCCGATGCAACGAGGACTGCAAGGTCTTGTACGCCACTCATTTGCTCACCGGTCGGGCCAGGTGGAGATGGCCAAGGAGACAAAGTTTAGAGACCAGGAAGTGGTACCCTAGTCCAGCTTCAGAAGTCCGTTCAAGGCACAGTAAACTCGGACATACGAGAGGAAGGAGAAGAATAAGAAGGAGTTAAAGGATGGGGGGAGTAGCCGAACCGGCTAAGCCAAAATGGGAGGACCATCGCCCAGCTCGCAGAGGTGCTTGCCGCTATTGCTGCCATCATCCATACCAACAGCCACAGCGTGGGGCTCCTCGTCAACCCCATCCAGCACCTCGTCAGCCGTAGGTGAAGTAAAGAAATAGTTAAGAATGACTTAGTAAGATGCATGGCATGACACTAACCAATGATGGCCATAAACTACAGTCTACAGCCACGACCTCAAAGGAAAGCCCCTGCCCCACAACCACCACTACAACCATCGGCACCACAGTAGCACAGGGAGTGCAACAAGTATGAATGCTTGTATCATGTTATAGGATTTACATTGCATCTTAGCATTTCTATTGATAATACCAATTTGAATGCATGTAACTACTTGATATACATACACACATTAATTGACATGCAATGAGCCAGGTTACATGTAAGAATATAAACTGTACAATGTTTAACACAAGTAAGAGGATCTTTAACATAATAATGTTTACTAAAAAAACCATTGGTAGTTATATTATTGATATTACTTCCTGTTGCATGTAATTTTAATGTCGAAACGTAATCTACAGTTTAGAGATAATGTCGAAACTTAATATGACAATTACACCACTATGCAATTGTCGTGAAGAAACTATTATTAAAACATCATGGACGGAAGCAAATCCCGGATGCAAATTTTATGGCTGCAAATTTAATTATGTCATTTCTAATTTTCATAATAGTGACAATTATTTCATTTGTCTCATGTGTCGTAGCAAAATGGAAGTTGTCGATATTTTCAATGACGATCTAGAAGTTGATCCCCGATATGAAGGCATTCTTAATGGGTTACTCAGGAGGCTTAGGCAATTAGATTGCGAGGGTGAAGAAGAAAAGAGGTGATTACAAGGTATTATCGAAGATGAACGGAGAAGATTTCAAGTTGCAATCAAAGATGAAAAGAGGAAATGCAGATTATATAAAAATGTGACCATCTTCTTGTTTATTATAATTTTTTATCTATTGAAATGAAAGTTGTAATACAATAGGTATTTTTGTGATCTCAGATCTGGTCGCGTTGTGTTTGCAATTTTTTTTAGGACAGTGGTGTTTGCAAATTGGCTATTGTAAACACTAATAAGTTTTAATATTTATATTCAGAGTTCTATTGTAGTTTGTTTATCTCATTCCACTATTAATGTAAATGAGTTTGCTTTTTTGTCAAGTACTGAAGATAATGATGTCGAAATTATCTCATTGATGAACTTGGGTCCAGTACGAACAAAGATGCATTATCATTACAACGTTGTTTTTCCTAAAAAATTAAGAACCTTGGCAATGTTAGAAGAACCCATCCCAGCATCATGAAATTGTGTTATGAGATCTCTAGAAGTATCACATAGGTTACTATGTGATCGTAATGTTACAACTTTCACGAGGGTTGCTAACAAGAGATTATGTTCTTCTCAAAATCATTTCACAAACCACTTTTTGTCTTCATTTCGCCAATAAAGACATGAGCTTCACATCCAGTCCATTGTTCTCTTCTTGGTTTCACGTCATTCGCATCAATTCGCTTGAGGTCTTTATGGCCTTCTTTGGAACATTCAAACATCCTACTCCCATATTTTCTTCTTAGACCATCTGGCTCATGGTAAACAGACTTTCATATAGAAAAACCTATTGTTCTTGCATATAAGTTATAATAATGATATGCTTGGTCATCCGAATAAAAAATCGTTCCAAAAATGGGCTTTCCATCGTAATCATGAGGTTGTTCATGACACTCATCTATATTTTCTGTTTTTTCAATATCATGCTCACTGTACACACATAAAAATTTCTTGAGTGACATGCAAAACATTGATAAGTTAAGTGTTGTTTAAAAATAATAGCATAGTTTGACAAATCACCTTGTTAGTCGAGGACTGCTCATGTCGAAAGAAGATGCACAATCCGAAGTTGTCATTAAAACGAATATGTCATCATGATTGTCGGCAGCAAACGATTTATTGGGCCCCATAATATCCTATATTACAAAACTTTTTAAACTAGCAGTCGCAATGTCATAATATCACAAAATATTTAAGAAATCAGCATGAGTACAGAGAGTATACCACGCTTGTTGTCAATCTTCGGCTGGCAAGGCAAGCGGAAGGATCTCGATCTCACGGGCTCATCTCACCGTTATTCGCCCTTTCGTAGCCCCCGCATTTCTTCGCCATCTCGCGTGCCCTAGCCGCTCCACCTTCAACCAATGTCGGGATGCTCGGTGGACTGATTCACTTGCCATATTAATCCCTTTGATGCTTTTAATCCTTGAACAACTTTTATTTGGACAATTTTCATGATGTAGTGCAAAGTTATCATTTCGGGCTTCCAAACTATTATTTTTTATTTTGGTTTTCAATTATGCACAACACCAAACCCCATTTGATTATTGAGCTGATTTTACTTGCTGTCATAATCCTTATTTGTTTAAATCTTATTATAAGACTTTGATGCTTGCTGTTTTAGCCCTTCTAGCAATTGAAATAGGGCTACACAAAGGAGAAAAAGACCACCTACTTTTTGCTGTCCAAAAGCTGTCACAACAGCTGGAATTTCAGGCCATTGACAGGTGGCTTGAATCTAGAGAATGGAACAATTTGTTGCTGATCTAAGGGTTTAAGAAAGTCATATATAAGCTGAAAACACTAAGGAATCAAGGGGAGGCGGGCCATTGTTGAGGAGGAGCTGATTGGAGCTGGAAGGGGAGCTGATTTGAGCTGGAGTGAAGCTGATTGCTACCAACAGCCCTCAATCCAGGATGATTAGCTTTTATTCTTCATTCTATTGTGTATCTATGTTTGTAATTATGAGGAGCTAAACTCTATGTCTCCTAGGATAGGGTAGTAACCTAGATTAATTGTGGATGGATTAAGGACAAGTCTGAATTCCTGCACTGATTTCAATTCTGTTTCCTGAAATCTGTTTTACATGAATCTGATTCTTGACATTGTAAGGTCCTATTTGTATTTACAACTAAGAAGTTGTCTTTTGATCCATTCTTGTTCAAAAATGATCCAAGAATCAATGGCAAGTTTCTAGGTTCTAATCCAATTAAGAATCTGATTTCTTGAATTCTTAAATATATTTTTCCCCAAAATCTGATTTTTGATTTTGAATTCTGTTAAACCTGTTTCTATCATTGTTGAGCCCTGATTTAATTGATAACTGAGAGGTTATTTATGGTTTCATTCTTGTTCAGAAATGAATCAAGAGGCAATGGTATTTCCAAGGTTTTAATCCTGAATTATTGAAAATCCTTCGATGCTGATTTTTGGTTTTCAAAAATGATTTCAAGAATCTGTGGGATTCTTCTTTGTCATTGTAAACCTCTGATTTTATTCAATCACTGAGAGGTGATTTTAAGGTTGTCTTGATGTTCAGAGATGGACCAAGAATGCAATGACGTTGCAGAATTCCCATATGTATTGTAGGTGCTGATTTCATCCAATCCCTTGGTAAAAATGTGGATTTCATTTGAATTTGCAACTGAGAGGCCGATTTAAAATCCTCTTGTAGTTTAGAGATAAACCAAGAAGTATTTGCATCAATACTGGATTGATTTCATCCCTGTTTAGTTGATTAAAGCATTTCCTTTATTTTCAAAGTGCAATTGATTGTAATCATTTTAGATTTCATTAAATTGTCAAAAATCAGCAAGGAATTTGATTTTGAGCCTAATGTTAATTTGATTTCAGTCAGGACCTCTTCTAATTCAACTTAGTTAATCAATCATATGAGAATATGATAATTAGTTCAGGATTAATTGAGCTGTGAAAACAGAAATTTTTCAAGTTAGATTAGATTTGAATTTTAATTTATAACTTGTTCCATTCCATCCATAATTAAGTTAGATGAACCCAACTCCTAGGAGAACCTTCCTCATTGAGTGTTAAACCCTTTGAGCCTCTAGTTTAGCATTTACAATTCAGTTTTGATAATTTTTCAAAAAATCCAAAAACAGTTATCATTTTAGCCATTTATAGAAATCGGTTTTCAGTTTCCTTCAATTTCTTGGAATTTTAACTTTAGTTAAAGCTAATCTAGATTGTTTAGGGGGTCTTAGTCTTCAAATCAGCAAGTTATCACTACATCCCTAAATTTCACTATCAAGGACGAAGGGAAGACGATGTCACCCTCTGCCGATGTTACCCTTGCCCCCCCCCCTCGCGCATCATCAATGAACCGACTTAAATTGCGGATCTACTCCTCTCTTAATCGGCTTAAATCGATTCTGCTTCTACCAAACGATGTTGAACATGGATATGTGCAAGGGAAGCAAAACATTTGTGTTACAGCTTAGGGAATAAGGAGAGATGGCTCCACAGGTCGTGATTTAACCCCCTACTATCACGGTCGTGCCCACCAGAGCCACCGCCATGCCACCCTATCATGGCCGTGACAACAAATGTCACGAGCGTGACAAAACAATGGGTTCCTTCCCATCTTTTCGTCCTTCCATCACGGCCATGTCAGAAGCTAAATTATGCGCTATTCAACCCTTTTGTCGTGGGAATCACGAGGTCTGTCATGGCTGTGACAGAGGCTTCTGCCAGCGCCGCCCACCTGATTTTGCCCGATTTTTACCCAGTTTTTATCAAATCTCTTTGAGAAAATAATCTTGAGCATTATGGACGATCTGCATATATTTTTTAGGTAAACGAGCATCATAAATCAGATCTAGACACATAAAAATCATGCATTATTCCAGATCTAGGGTTCTTCCTTCAAGGCGTACAACAATTCCTGGTCATGCATCCTAACATTTAGATCTAATCATGAATCATTGGAAAACATCTCGGATCTAATAAAACTTGTGGAAGGTCTCATCAAATTCCTAATAGGAGCATGGTGCCCTATTTCTCTCAATCCAATCATCACAGCATCGAGAGGGAAGAGAGGGATTGGATCCCCTTTACATACTTTTCAATCCTAGTTTTCTCTTCTTCTCTTTCGTCCTCTTCTTCCTCTTCCTCTTCTTCCTCCTTGTGCGTCCTATTGATCCTCCTCGAAACCTGGCCGTCAGGTGCACATATGAGGGAAAATAGTTTTTAAGAGAGGTTTGAGCTTTAAATAAGGAGAGATTATGAGGACTTTGGCCCAAAAGACCATATTACCCTTACTTAAAATTCCAATTGTTACATCCTTCCCCCATTAAAATAAAATTCGTCCTTGAATTTTAACTTAGGGTAGAATGCTTACCAAATAATTTTGAAAATTGTTTCTTCATTTCATCTTTTAGGTCCCATGTTGCTTCAGTGCCGTTGTGGTGCTTCCATGAAATCCTCGCCATTTTCACCACCTTGTTCCTCAGGCGAGTACTCTTCATATGTGAGGTCTTCTTCTTTGAGTACTCTTCATATGTGAGGTCTTCTTTGATGGTTGGTTCTTCAATCACCACTACATGGGATCTGTCATAGGTGTATTTGCGAACCATAGACACATGGAAGACATTATGGATCCTGGAAGATGAAGGAGGAAAGGCCAGTTTGTATGCTCCTTCTCCAACTTTTTCTAAAATCTAAAATGGTCCAATGTACCTAAGAGTCAATTTTCCTTTTCTGGTGAATCTGATGACTCCTTTGTAGGAGACACTTTCAACAACACGGGATCTCCAACTTGGTAGATCCGTTCCCATCTTTTCTTGTCTGCATAAACTTTATGGCAGTTTTGAGCTGACATCATCCTTTCTTTGATCAGATCCACTTTATCTGCATACTTATCTATTAGTTCGGGTCCTAGTAATCTTCCTTTACCAACTGCACTCCAACATGTGGGAAACCTACAAGGTCTTCCATACAGTGCCACGAATGGTGCCATCTTTATGGAGGAATGGTAGCTATTGTTGTAGCGAACTCAGCTAAGGCAAGATGATCACCCCAGCTGCCTTGCCAGTCTATACCACATGCTCTTAACATGTCCTCCAGAGTCTAGATTGTCCTTTTACTTTGCCCAACACTCTAAGGGTGAAAGGCAGTACTATAGTGCAATCTTGTACCAAAAACATGCTACAATCCTTTCTAGAATCTTGCTGTGAACCTCGAGTCTCTATTCGATACAATGAAAATATGAATTGCATGTAACCGGATAATCTCATCCACATATAATTGTACCATACTTGCAGTTGATTGCCTAACATTATATGGTAAAAAGTGAGCAGACTTGGTCAATCTATCCACAATGACCCAAATCGCGTCATGGCCTTTCTGTGCCCTCGGGTGACCTACAGTGAAGTCCATTGTGTTCTCCTCCCACTTCCACTAAGGTATGAGTAGTGGATTCAGCAGTCTTGTGGTTTCTAGTGCTCAATCTTCACCTATTGGTAGACTAAACACTTGGACACAAATTCAGCCACCTCTCTTCTCAAATCCTTCCACCAAAATGTTCTCTGAAGGCCTTTGAACATCTTGGTAGTTCCTGGGTGAATAGCAAATTATGACTTGTGACACTCAGTCAGAATTTCTTTCTTAAGCTCTTTGTCTTCGGGTACCCACTGTCTGTCTTGAAACCTATTGGCATGCTCAAGTCTTGAATCTACACTCTCCAAGATGGAATATGTGGCAGTGAGAACAAACCTTACCTTTTCGTCCCCCTTCAGTCTTCGAGTATGGCTTGGAGTCTTCCCTTGTCTTTCTTCTATTGTTTCCTTGACTCCCTATTTTGCTCATACTTCTTTTGTGTGTCAATCTCCCTTGCTAACTTGGTTTCTAAAGAGATTGCTTTGTCCATCATCTCAGGGTCACCACATTTGGCATTCATCCTCAAGCGAGGATTCAGTCTTTTGATAAAGTGGTCAACCCTCAGTTCTACATCTTCCTTCAGAGGACTATACCTCTCAAGTTCTAAAAACTTGTTGAGGTATTCCGCTATAGTCAAGCTGGCCTGCTGTAGATTCATCAATTCAACCTGTTTCTCCCCGCTGACATGTATAGGGAGGTAGTGGTTCCTGAAGGCCTTCTTGAAATCCCTCCAGATGATCTCATCATCTTCATCGAATTGAGGCCTTGTCACTAACTTCCTCCAGTGACGTGCTTGATCAACTAACTGATGGGTAGCCAGGTTGATCCTATGTCAGTCAGAGCAGTCCATGCCTTGTTTGGATTCCTCTTCCCATTGAAGGTTGGGGGATGCAGTTTAAAAAATCTTTCAATTCTTGAGCTCGAGTGGCCATATTGCCTTGAGTCTGCGTTCCTCTCCATAGCACGAGCCATGCAAGTCATGCTCTCGATCAGTTCCCTTTGGTTCTTGAAGTGTTTGAAGGACCTCCTAGCTCCATCCTTCATAGAACATTAACCAATGTTAATCATATTGCACAAAACATACATACTCTTTACCTTCGATGACTGCTTATGACGGTTGCACATGGACTTAGACACTTAACAGTTCTATGACATACTTAACTTAGGTCCTAACTTACGCTCTGATACCAATTGTAGCACCCCAAATTTTCACCCTAAAAGCTAGAGGAGAATTAGGTCATTTCGCCAGTGTTAGTCCGTTTGCCATAACATCATCATAAAAAAAATGATAAACATACTATTGCGAAAAATCATTAAACATGAGAATAAAATAAAATGATCTATAATTCAGCGGAAAACTTAATAAAATAGTTCCATCATCATGCCACAAAACTAAGAAAATTCATTCATTATTTCATGACTCTTCTAAACAAAAACTCTAAAGACTTGTAACACATTATTCCTATGCCATGTGCAACTT
>JAUKPH010000043.1:0-34916 GCA_030549335.1 Pontederia crassipes
TAAATCTCCTCATCCACATTGTTCCATTTATCTTTCGCTCCTCGTATACACCGACGTGATCTCTCCTTGTATAACATCCAATGTGCATTTCTCGGTGGTCTCACTTTAACGTCCTTTGAATTTCGTCTCCACTTAGTTGATCGTCATTACTTGTTATTCCAAAATTTTCGTGAAAATTTTATATCTCTAATCAATCTCAAGAAATTGAGATCGTTCTTGAGCCACATTTTCGCTGTGCCATAGCTCGATCTTAAATGAAGATCTTTCAGTTTTGTCGCTTCATCTATCTCCAGTCCTTCGTGCGTACTAATGTGGCCTTCCTCGTGTGCCTTCAATAGCATCACTCAATAGTCTCTTGCTAATGGCTCTTGGTCATGGTCCTAACTATGCCCTCACGTTGTCTCGTATCTTAAAGCTTCTAGTAGAATCTTGGATCCTTACTCCACTTCATGAAATGAAAATCGTCCGTGCGTCACGCTTCCGTTGCGCTACTCTGAACTTTAACTTCATCTAAGTGTCGAATTTTCTATCTCAACACTTGACCATTTTATGCCATCATTTAGGCCATACAGACATAGGTAGATCAATTCTATTTTTCTTCATAACTGAATCACCATTCTTATGATCTTGATAGCCTTTCTCAACCTTCTTTATTATTATTTTTAAGAGTTATGATTATGTGTCTTATACTTAGAATATTTATTTTTTTTCCGCACAAGCAATTTCCTCGATCAGTTTGGAGACGAAGAGCAAGTTGTATTGAAAATCAGGTGTATAAAGTACATCTCTTAAACTTTGATGTAGGCTCGACACATTCCAACATGTGTGATTCGAGAGAGATTTCCATTTGGCTGTTTAACTTGTTTTTCCACTGATAGCTCTTTAATATTACATTGGCAATTAATGTTTGAAACCATACGGTTAGATGTACCAGAATTTGGTTTTAGAAAGACTAAAGTTGAAAGATTCACTACTTTCCATATTTGCAGAACTATCAATTACATAATTTTAATTATTTAGGAGTTTGAGTATTTTTTTATATATTTCCGCTATAAATATTTGATTATGACCATTGGTGGAAGAAGCAGCTTGAGAAGTACCTCTTGGATAGTATTATCAAAATATGCATTAACTTGACTTTTATTTCTAGTAAATTTGAATCTTGGAGAAAAACAAATAATCTGTTAACATTGAGTTTTGACATGACCAATCTTGTGACAATGATCATAGATGGCATTTTTTTTTGTTCTTCTGGCCTAAACCTAAATTTCCTTTAGTATAGATTAACTTCCAAGTCAAGGAAGCATTGAAACTTTATTAGCACAGTATATATTACTCTTTCTTTGTTGTTCTTCTTCTATAAGTATAGCATAGACTTGATTCTCTAGAGGAAATTGTCTCATTAGAATTGTAACATCCCAATATTTCAATAAGGGCAATAGAATAATTTAGATCAAGTTAATGGATAAAAGGGGAAATTTTAGTAGTGATAATTAATGAAATTTGAATTTAATTAAATATGAATATTTAATAGATGATAATTAATGATGAATTGATCATGATTAATGGAGAAATAACCTAAGGTCCAATAGAAATAAAAAAACTAGATGAGAGCTATAAATATGGTCTAAAGGGTGGTTAGAAAGTATTATTTGTTTCCACAAAATTTCTGCACAAGAGATTTCTCTTTCTCCTTTGATTTCTCACAAATCGAGGCACCTTAGAGCATGTGTGATATACTATTTTGAAGCCACGATAGAGGAGAACAAGATCCAAGTGGTAGACGAGAATTTCTAAATCTCAATAGAGAGTAATTGTCTGTCAAAGTCGCAATGTCCGTACAATCCACAGACAAATGGAGCATAGTTAGTTTTTCAACTAACTTCAGGTACGTAGGGGGACCCCATGGCGTCGATTTTCCGTGACATGGACCCTTAGGATTCTTGTCGTAAGTATTGACTATTGCATGGATGAATTGTGAATTGAATTGCATTGTTAATCGCATAGAAATAGGGCCAAGAGTTGAGTCGAAAATGCGACTTCCCGACAACGGCAAAACTCGTCCCGGTTTCTGCACTGCCCAGCACGGGTCCCTTAGAATTCGAGTGACAATCGAATTGATCCGGACCGAGTTCATATGAAGGTGACCTGGGTTGCAAGGTGCGCGGCCCGGGTTCTGTAACCCGAGCACGACATGAAGATATTGTTAAGAATCCAGATTGGGTTCCGACTTTCTCGGACCGAATTTCCTTAATGTTAATGAATGAATAAAAGTTGAATAGGGTCTAGACCGGATTTCGGATAGTCTGGCTCAGGTTCTGTGATGAAAATGAAATCAGATCAAGGAATCAAATTGACTCAGCCCGAGTTACGTCAAACCTAACCCAAGTTTTGAGGACATGAAATTAGATTAGAAAATGACAGGCCGATCCGATTCAAGTTGTTTTCCACCCGGCCCGGGTTTTTTGATTGAAATGGAATATGTATGAAAATCGAACAAACCGGCCCGGGTTTCACCCCACCCGGTCAGGGTTCTGTTGATCGAATTGGAATCGATATGGAAATCAAATGAACCGACCCGAATTCCACTCCACCCGTCCTGGTTTTTATGAAAGATGAGTGCGATTGATTATAGGGGGAACCGACCTAGGTCCCATCCCACCCGGCCCGAGTTCTGAAGTTCAAAAAAGGGTTTTTTTAAATTATTAAAGTATGTTTGATTGTGATGATTGTATTATTATTTACATCTGATCATATTATTATGATATTGATCTCATTGTAATGATATTGATTCTACGATTATGATATATTGATTGATACCTTGTGCATATAAGATTGGAAAGAAAGTTTAAATAAAAGCAAATATAAACGTCATAAGTTAATCAAGATAAAAGATAAGAGGTACCCAAAATTGGGAGAACTTTCAAAGCAGTCATCGTGGTTGAAGTATTAAGCAGCCTTTGTGGATGAAGCAGCCATTGTGGTTGAAGGATAATTCCAAAGATAATAATAATGTAATAAGCAGCCTTTGTGATTGAAACAACCATTATGGTTGAAGTTAATTATTAAAAGTTAAAAGATGAGTATTAAGCAAATTTTATGGTTGAAGCAACTCTCGTGGTTGAAGTATTGAGCTGCTTTTATGGTTGAAGCTAAAATGAAGAATGATTTATTGATAAGATATTAAATCACAATCTTTATGATAGAAGTTAAAGATAAAAAGATAACTGCAGCTTTTATGGTTTAAATATAAGAAAGATAATTAATTGATAAGATATTGAATATGACTCGTTATGGTTGAAGTAAAGTAGAGTAAAGATCGATTTATTGTTAAGATAATTGATTGCAACCATGTGATTGATGCTATTGTTAATGAAATTGTTATTGTCTTTATGGTTGATGATAAAGGATGATAGAATTATTGATTCTAGCGAGTTGATCACCGATGGATAATGCATATTAATAATTGAGATTGCATTGATATAATAATATTGATATTACTTATCATCATGCATATGATAATTGAGAAAACTCTCTCATTAGAACGATCTGAGAACATATAGCAGAATATGACTCGTTCGGACCCATAAATAATTGGAACACCTTTAATTGTTGAAAATATACTATGTTTTTTGGAACTGTCCTAAAGAGGTATGATACTAACAATTCCTCTAAAAAAAATTTCAATTTCATGTGATACTATGCTATTCCTAAGGAGCCTTGTGAAAACATTACAATCTCTCTATATAAATGATATGTTTTCCATGCACTAATTGAATTAAAACTTTCCAAACAACATATCCCTATGAAACATATGCAATACTCCCAAGACGACCATAAAAAATAGTTGCAATGATTCAGGAAAGCACAAGCGTATTGCAACTCTTCCATTGTAATTGCAAGGGTTGATCAGATCCATCTATGAATCCCAATTTATGTTTGGCTAAGAGAGCATTCGGAAAATAAAGATGGGGATTAATATAAAGAGGGTGGCTAAGAGAGCACCGGATCAGATCCATCTATGAATCCCAATTTATTTTCAAATCCAGACAATCAAATAGGGACTAATATAAGCCCAAGAATATTAAAATGATGCAAATAAAGAGGGTGAGTATGATCCGATGCAAGAATGAGAGAAGAAGAACCTAAAGTTGAAGAATTTGTCATTGTCAACCAATTCAGAATCTCAAACAAGAATAAGAAACGAATTCAATTCGATATGAGAATGGTGAAGCAGGGATCAATAGTGAAACTATTGAATTTGATGTGCTAATCCTTTTTTCTAAAAGCTTAAATCGTTAGGAAGAGCAACATCATTAATTTTATATTCTTAACACTCCACCACTACAAGAAAATTGCCATTTTTCGACTGGCAATTTCCGACGGATTTTACGACAGATTTTTCGATGATTACAACCATCGGAAATGAAAATATTAAATTATGTAATTTGTTATATTATTATTTTATTTTTCGATGATTAGGAACGTCGATATTTTTGACGGATATCCATCCATCGCAATTTTTGACGGATTTTCCGACGATTGTAACTGTCGGAAATGAAAATATTAAATTATATAATTTGTTATATTATTATTTTATTTTTTGACAATTAGGAATGTCGATATTTTGAACGGATATCTATCCGTCATAATTTTCGACGGTCGTAACCGTCGATAAATGTATAATAATATAATACGAGGAGTATTTTATTAATATAATTAGCGACAGTCCGAACCGTCATAATTTTCGACGGTTTCGACCGTCGGTAATAATTAGCGACAGTTCAAACCGTCGGTAAAATAAAAAATAAATATTATATATAACTAAATATAGTATTTTATTTTTATAATTAAATAATTTTTGACGGTCACAATCGTCGGTAACTTTAAAAATAATTAATATTTACTTTTCCAACGGTCAGAGCCATCGGTAATTAAAATTTCACTATCCCACTTTTTTTTCGTTTTTCCGCTTTCTCATCTTTCCACCTATATATATATATATATATATATATATATATAATCTTTCCAATCTACTTCTCTCTCCCTCTCTCTCCCCCTCGACGACCTCCCGGCCGGCGACCCTCGCGCGCCTCTCTCTCTCTCTCTCCAGAATGTGGCCGCCAGGCAGCCAGGTCTTGCTACGGGCGGCCGGATCTAGCGCTTGGCGGCCGGATCTAGCCGTGGGTGGCAGGATTTGTCGCCCGACGGCCGGCTAATTTTTTTTATATTTTAAAACATCTTTGCGACGGTTGCAACGATCGTCGAAAGTTTCGATGGTTTGTGACCGTCGAAAGTTTCGGCGAGTTGCGATGACCGCCGAAACTTTCGACGGTTGTGACTGTCGATACTTTCGACGAATTTTCTCCGATCGTCGAAAAGTAATTTGCGACGATCATTTTTTCGACGGATCGATTCCATCGATAAATCTGTCTGTAATTTCATTACAGACGATTTTGGGACTGTTTGTAATCAGCCTTTTTCTTGTAGTGCCCTTATGTGTGGGTTACCGATAACTTTTTAATTTAGCCCAAGCCTAACACGTGAACAACTAAAAGAGTAAGAGCTTAACGAGGTTCGAATTCTTGACCTCAGACTTCAATACCATGTTAAAGTTCTATGTGCTAATAACATGGTTGATTTTATATTCTTAATAGAAACCCATGAATCCCACGAAGCTTGAGGGAAAATTTTCAAAATGACAACACTAAT
The DNA here is from genome assembly GCA_030549335.1 of Pontederia crassipes. Lineage (NCBI taxonomy): Eukaryota > Viridiplantae > Streptophyta > Magnoliopsida > Commelinales > Pontederiaceae > Pontederia > Pontederia crassipes. Next base: position 5,713 of record JAUKPH010000043.1, read on the forward strand.
TCAAAACTTCAACAACCATCTGTACGACTCCGTCAAGGGTTGGCTAAAATATATTGCTTTATATATATATCTTGATTACGTACCTAAAATATATTGCTTTATCAACTAGGAGGTTAGAGGCCTAAAACAAAGTTATAAAACCTTTTTTACGTAAATAAAAAAACTATTACCATGAGCATAATATTGCATAAATTATGATCGTTAATTAATAGTTTTTAATCATTTTTACTAAAAAAGTAATAACAATAACTGTACGTATTTCGTTATTATTAAAACATATATAATAAAATCTAGGATGGAACTTGAAGATGAGCGTTGAAGGAAATAACCTCTATATGTACTGAGTGCCGGAGACATCAACTTAGTCGGAGAAAATAATGAGTGCCGGTAGACGGCGTTCTACGGGGACCTATATATCACAATTATTAATGTTTTAAATGACACAAGTTGAACGATTTATTAATTATTTCTAACAGAGAATTTTGTTCGACGGTGTTTGGCTCTAAGACATCGACTAATCAAGATTACGTTTAAAATTATTAACATAGTCTGGTTTTTAAACGAGAAATGAACTGAGAACCCAATGCTAGCTATAATAAATATTTGTTTATGGATTCTAGCTCGCGACTATTAAATTTTAGATAAGATCAAGAAATAATTGATAGTATAATAAGGTAACAATTTATTCTTTATGGTAAAAAAAAAAAGATTGAAACGTTCTGATTGATCGAATGTTGCCAGAAGAATTAATGCCGCCTTCTTCCATGAGACAGAGGGTTGAAGAGCTCCTGCGCCCCCGCGATGTCCACCCTGTCGAGCTCCACCTGCCTCTTCCTCCGGCCCTGGAACGGGTACATCACCGAGCTCTCCGTCGCGGTGTGTCCGAGCCCCAAGACGTGCCCGAACTCGTGCACGAACGTCGTCTCCAAGTCCAGCGCACGCGGGTTCCTGTCCGTCGCCATGTTCGTAGTCCAATGCTTGGCCGCGTTAAGGTTCACGTACGTTCCGGACAAAAATGACATGGGGAAGGCGTACGCCAAGTTCCGGGGGGGTAGGTCGAATGTGAAGGGATGCCCGTGCTTGCCCTTGTAGAATCCGACCTTGATGTCGGCCGTCGAGAAATTTGCGCTCTCTCGGAACCTCAACGGCGTCGCCTCTTCCCACCGCCCGAGAGCGCTCCGGAACACCCCGAGGATCTCGTTCCGACCAAGGCGGTCATACGTGTGATACGGCGAGAGCGCGTACGTGAACGTCGGCGGCCGCAGCCGGAGCTGTCTGTTCCACTGAGGTCTGCCTGGTAACAAAGTGCATCGGCCACGAGGAAGCTGCTTCAGCTGCTGCTGCTGCTGCTGCTGGTCATGGTGGTGGTGGTGGTCGTGGTAGGCGAGGCAGAGGAAGAGTAAAGAAGAGATCAGAAGAGAAGACCGCCACGAGAAGGATGCCGCCATGGAAGAGCGAACGTGCAAATTGCATACGCAAAGAACGTGCATGGGATGCGTATTTATTGAAGGATTGAACTCTAACTCCTACTAGATTTCGGGCTTAATTAGGAAAAATAGAAAACTCTATTTTTCCTAATTAAGCCCGAAATCTAGTAGGAGTTAGAGTTCAATCCTTCAATAAATTAACACGCATCACGCACGTTCTTCTTCGCTCTTCTATGGCGGCTTCCTCCTCGTGGCGGTCTTCTCTTCTGATCTCTTCTTTACTCTTCCTCTGCCTCGCCTTAGTCGCCTACCACCGGCAACACCACCACCATGACCAGCAGCAGAAGCAGTTTCCTTCTGACCGATATACCTTGTTACCAGGCGGACCTCAGTGGAACAGACAGCTACGACTGCGGCCGCCGACGTTCACGTATGCGCTCTCGCCGTATCACACATATGACCGCCTTGGTCGGAACGAGATCCTCGGGGTGTTCCGGAGCGCCCTCGGGCGGTGGGAAGCGGCGACGCCGTTGAGGTTCCGAGAGAGCGCAAATTTCTCGACGGCCGACATCAAGGTCGGATTCTACAAGGGCAAGCACGGGCATCCCGGCACATTCGACCTACCCCCCCGGAACTTGGCGTACGCCTTCCCCATGTCGTTTTTGTCCGGAACGTACGTGAACGTTAACGCGGCCGAGCATTGGACTACGAACATGACGACGGACAGGAACCCGCGTGCGCTGGACTTGGAGACGGCGTTCGTGCACGAGCTCGGGCACGTCTTGGGGCTCGGCCACACCACGACGGAGAGCTCGGTGATGTACCCGTTCATGGACCGGAGGACGAGGAAGGTGGAGCTCGACAGGGTGGACATCGCGGGGGTGCACGAGCTCTTCAGCCCTCGTTCTCATGGAAGAAGGCGACATTAATTCATCTGGGCAACATTAGATACATCAGAACGTTTCAATCTTTTTTTTTTATCTTAAAGAATAATTTGTTACCTTATTATACTATGAATTATTTCTCGATCTTATCTAAAATTTAATAGTCGCTTGAATCCATAATCAAATATTTATTTATAGCTAGCATTGGGTTCTCAGTTCCTGAAATCCTCAGTTCGCTTCTCGTTTAAACACCAGACTATGTTAATAATTTTAAACATAATCTTGATTAGTCGATGTCTTAGAGCCAAACGCCGTCGAACAAAATTCTCTGTTAAAAATAATTAATAAATCGATTGTTCAATTTGTGTCATTTAAAACATTAATAATTGTGATATATAGGTCCCCGTAGAACTCCGTACGTCTACCGGCACTCATTATTTTCTCCGACTAAGTTGATGTCTCCGGCACTAAGTATATATAAAGGTTATTTCCTTCAACGCTCATCTTCAAGTTCCATCCTAGATTTTATTATTTTTTAATAATGAATAAATACGTACAGTTATTGTTCTAATTACTTTTTTTAGTAAAAAATGATTAAAAACTATTAATTAACAATCATACTTTATGCAATATTATGCTCATGGTATTAGTTTTTTTATTGGGAATAATGGGTGTCCCCCCAACTTAAATGTGAGACACTCCACCATGTAAAGGCGCCCGTCCGATACGCATGGGACGGCCGCCGATGGAAAAGGCATTTTTTCATGATGAACCGGGCATCGGCAGGCGGTTCACCATGAAAAAATCCGGTCGACGTCGTGTGAGCGGTTTAGCGGCGGGTCGGAGTACAAAAGGGCAGGGTAAAAAGTTTTTACGCATTTACTCACGCTGTCTCTCTCACCTCTCTCGCTCTCCGGACCGCGGCGGATCCGTCGAGATCTCCACCGCCGACGAGAGCTCCGCGAGTCCGACCGTGTCCGTCGAGATCCCCGTTGCCGATGAGATCTCGACATCCACGACTGCGCGAGAGCGACCGCCTGCGAGATCTCGACATCCACGACTGCGTCCGACCAGATCTGACCGGCGAGATCTCCGCATCCAAGATCGCGTGCGACCAGATCTGACGACGTCCGACCAGATCTCCGCATCCACGACTTCCAACCAGATCTCCGCATCCACGATGTCCGACCAGATCTCCGCATCCACGACCGCCTGCGGTTGTCGAGGTCACCCTCCCACCGCCGCTGTCGAGCTCGCGCACCGCCACCGCCGACCCGCACACCGAGCATCGTCGCACGCCGCCACCCCCTCACGCCGCGAAGACGATGCACACCAAGCGCCGCCGCATGCCGCCACCCCCTCACGCCGTGAACATGACGCACGCCGAGCGCCGCCGAGTTCAACCGCCCCGCTACGACCCTGCTGCACCACTGTCGTCGAGTTCGCGCACTGCACCGCCAATGCCATTTTGTGATAGTGTGATTAGTTACACTTTTGTAAATTTTTGTAAATTTTTTTATCGATAATTCATGTTCTTATCATGTAAAGCACCTTCAGAATTTCAAAGGATCAAAATGAGTCCGTTTTCTGTTTTCTAATGTTGTTCTTGTCGATAATTCACGCTTGGTTCTTGCTTGTATGCTATAGACGACATCGCAGTAAAATTTCTTATCAAAATGAGTCTGTATGCTTTGTAAATTTCTGAGGTTTTCTGTTAATCTATACTGTAAAATTCTCTTCCTTGTATGCGACATCGCAGTAAAATTTCTTATCAAAATGAGTCTATATGCATTGTAAATTTCTGAGGTTTTCTGTTAATCCATACTGTAAAATTCTCTTGGTTGTATGCGACATCGCAGTGGTTCTTGCTTGCATGCGATTGACAACATCACAGTCGAATAGAGCTTCCTCACATATCCTCTCCACATTCTTCCTTTTCGGACTATCTGACCTTCCGCCGAGCTCCGCAAGCTCTTCCACACTTATTTAGTTCTAACATAAAAGGTCAATGAAAAATCTCATGCTCATTGTTCTGAAAAAATAGCCTAACAAGAACATTTTGATAAATCACAACTAATTTACAAGATAAATTATCAATAAAAATTTACAAAAGTGTTACTAATCACACTATTGCATAATGGATTAATTTACAACACGAAGAATGGATTGACAACAGGGAAGGTGCGCTCAGCGGCGGCGGGGTGGGTGGGCTCGATGGAGGCACAAGAGCACGGTGGTGTGGGGCGGGCGAGCTCGATGGCAGTGGAGTTGCAGCGTGTGGGGTCAGCGGTGGGGCGATCGAACTCGGCGGCGACCGGGCGGTGCTCGGCGTGATCGCGGCGTGAGGTGGTGGCGGCGTGCGGCGGCGCTCGGTGTGCTGGGGACGACAGCATCACGACGGAGGTGATAGGAGGTCGGCGGCGCTCGGCGGGATCGAGCTGGGGTGCTCGATGTCAGGACCGTGCGGATCTGACCGCCGACAGTTGGATCGGGCCCCCTTCCCGCATAGATCTGGTCGGCGGTCGGTGAAGGGCGAGATTCGGTGCTCGAGGTCATCGTGGAGGTCGCCGCTGCGCAAGGGGCAACCGTCCGCTGCACCGCGCTGCACGAGGAGAGAACACCCGGAGCTCGGCAGTGCCAGGAAGGCGGCGGCGGCGGACAGGGAGGTCGGTGCGATGAGATCGAGTCGGGGTCGCCGCTGCACGCAGATGTGGTCAGCGATGCGCGGATCGATCAGTGATGGATAGATCTGCTCGGCGACGCGTAGATCTAAGCGTAGGGGACATCGCCGGTGCTCGGGTGGTCGTCGGCGTCGTGCTCGAGGTTGGTGAGAGGTGGTGGGCGCAGATCTGCGAGAGAATGCAGCGCTCGACGTGCTCGAGGTCGGCGGCGGCGGTGTGGATCTGAGCATCTTCGACCTCGAGGGGTCAACGGCAAGGTAGATCTGTGGTAGGCAAAGGGCGACCTCGAGGGCAGGTGGAGTATCCCCCCATTTAAGTTGGGGGAATACCCATTATTCCCTTTTTTATTTACGTAAATTTTTTTTATAACTTTGTTTTAGGCCTCTAAATGTTATAACGAGATAAAGCAATATATTTTAGGTGTACGTAATCAAGATATATATAAAGCGATATATTTTAGGTATGTAATCAAGATATATTTTAGGTGATCCTGCTGAGCTTCCAAGACACGTCGGATTTAAGGTCATGTTATGCAAAGGCTACGCCAACCCTTGACGGAGTGGTACGAATGGTTGTTGAAGTTTTGAATTAGTGTTGTCATTTTGAAGATTTTTCCTCAAGCTTCATGGGATTCATGGGTTTCACTATTGATCACCGCTTCACAATTCTCATATCGAATTGGAATATATTCGCTTCTTGTTCTTGTTTGAGATTATGAATTGGTTGACAATGACGAATTCTTCAACTTTTGGTTCTTCTCTCGTTCTTGCACCAGATCATACTCATCCTCTTTATTTGCATCATTCTAATATTCTTAGTCTTATATTAGTCCCCATTCGATTGACTGGATCTGAAAACTACTCAATGTGCAGTGGAGCTTTCGCGAATGCTCTCTTAGCCAAACATAAATTGGGATTCATAGATGGATCTGATCAACCCTTGCAATTACATTGAAAGAGTTGAAATGCGATTGTGCTTTCCTGAATCATTGCAACTGTTTTTGATGGACGTCTTGGGAGTATTAAATATATTTCAAAGGGATATGCTGTTTGGAAAGATTTAATTCAATTAGTGCTTGGAAAACATATCATTTATATAGAGAGATTGCAATGTCTTCGCAAGGCTCCCTAGGAATAGCATAGTATCACACGGAATTGAAATTGTTTTGAGAGGAATTGCTAGTATCATACCTCTTTAGGGCAGTTCCAAAAAACATAGTATATTTTCAACAATTAAAGGTGTTCCAATTATTGATGGGTCTGAACGAGTCATATTCTGCTATACATTCTCAAATCATTTTAATGAGATAGTTTTCTCAATTATTATATGCATAATGATAAGCAATATGATTATATGATATCAGTCGGTGTTATGTTATAATGTAAAGTGCATGTAACCATAGTTTTTATAATTTTCTACTGTATGTCATCGCCTTGTATCATGTCTCGACTTCATAAAAATACATCAATACATGTTTCAGCTAGTGTGGCTGAATCATTTCTTTTTGTATCTCTCTTCTCTCTTTTCAATAGTACATTTGCATCGATGCCAAGGAGCACTGGATGCCCTGGGGCTTGACCACACCATGACGAGGAGCTCAGTGATGTACCCGACCTTCTTGTGGAGAGAGAGGAAAGTGGAGCTCCATGAAGATGACATACAAAGGGTGCAGGAGCTCGATGGCGATTTGTGGAATCTTTTGGAGCACAATGGCTGCAATGTTGCTTTTGGTTGCAGCAGTGTCTTCATGTATTTGTTCGTGCAGTGAAATAGATTGTTGTGAACCGCTCAAAGAGGAAGAAGAATGATTTTAGACTTTTTAGTGCTTAAAGGAATCTCATGTTGGAATATAATTCTAACATTGGGTTTAATATGAAAATAATTATATAATTAAGAATTGTCAAAATATATTAAGACACAAATAAAGTGATCAAAATATTTAGGAAACATTTATTAATATGAAATGATATGGAATTATGTGTAGAGACCAAAAGATGTATATACAAAAAGGTTAAAAGGTTATATATATATACATATACACACACTTTGTATAAAGTTTAATGGGTGTATATAAATACTAAAAGGTGTATAATATATAAGGGTGTAAATGTGTTCATATACTACAAAGTGTATTATGAATTCTTATTCAATAATAGTTAAATTAATTGTTCTCATTATTAATCAACTGTTCTTTGTTTGTTAATTTTGTTCTTCTACATTGAAGAACTACGTCTAAAATTTTACTTCTTATTTATTATCTTTATAAATTAATTGCTTTTAAAGATATAATTATATATATATATTATAAATTCAAAGGAAAAATAAATATATTATTATTTTTATTTACGTATAAAAGGTTTATAATTTGGATTTAGGTCTTTGAGGTTCTTGAGTTGGCCCTCTAGTTGATAAAGGAATATACTTAGGTATGTAATTATTAATCCAACTATCCGAATTTTATGTTTGACGATTTTCGAGAACGAGTAGAAATACCAATTAATGAATTAAACGCCATCGAGGGGCGGACCGAGAATAAGAAACAAGGGAGGGAGGGGGGGGGGGGATTAAGCTCTAAAAAAACATAAAAATATGAGGCGGGCCAGAATTATTAATAATACTAAAAATATATTTAGTCATAAAAAACATAAATATTTATATATTTAGTCACATATATTAATAATATTCAATTGTTAAGTTTTAAATTTAAAATTTCCAAATATACATATAATCTTCATTTTTCATGTAAATCAATTCATAATAATCAAATATCTCTTATTGTTTTAGTTTTTTATGAATTCTTATTCAATAATAGTTAAATTAATTGTTCTCATTATTAATCAACTGATATATATTTTTATTAATTTTTTTCTTGTACATTGAAGAACTACGCCTAAAATTTTACTTCTTATTTATTATCTTCATAAATTAATTGTTTTTAAAGATATAATTATAAATTTTTATACTAAATATTCAAAGGAAAAATAAATATAGTATTATTTTTATTTAGGTATAAAAGGTTTATAATTCGGACTTAGGCCTTTGAAGCTCTTGAGTCAGCCCTCCTAGTTGATAAAGGAATACACTTGGGTACATAATTATTAAGTCCGAATTTTATGTTTGTGAATTTTACGAGGACGAGTAGAAATATCAATTAATGAATTAAATGTCACCGAGCGGCGGACCGAGAATAAGAAATAAGAGGGGGCCAAATGAACAATTAGAATTTTGAAAATCTTTAGAGATTTCAAGAATATAAAAACCATTATGCTTGTAGGCAGTATAAATACAAACATCATTCAACATCACATCAACATAACTTGAACCAAATGTTAGTACATAACCAAGTTTATCTAAACAAGATATTGAAATTAAATTTCATCGAAAATCTGAAGCGTAGAGGACATTATGGAGATATAGGACACATCATTCGCAAAAGTCCAAAAATGTCTTTGACCTCCACTCGGACGTTGTTGCCAATGTAAATCCACTTGGTTCCGGCGTTAATCAACCAAAATCTACAAAGGCATCATGTTCTTTGGCGCTCATAGTCAGGGACGGAGCTACATAGAGCTTAGGGGGGCCCTGCCCCCCCCCCCCCCCCAATTTTTTAAAATTTAACTAATGATATATAATTATATGTAAATTTTGAAGTTAAAAATCTAAATTCTCTATTGATGTAGTGGTTGAGGTCCTTATTATTTGGTTGAGAAGTCCTAGGTTCAAAACTTGGCCCCTCTTATTTTTGCTTCCGGCTCCGTCCCTGCTCATAGTCTACAACACAGCTAGAAACATAAATATTGATGATCAATCCAACTGTTCGAACGCAAGCGAAAGAATGAATATGTTTCTATTTTTTTCGATAAGAATATGTTTCTAATGCAAATCATGCAGTTGACACACCAATGCAATACACCATTACAAGTTCGAGTGTAACTCAGTGTAATTTCTTAGAGAGAAGAGTGAACGAGTAAAAGTAATTCATGAACCGCCATCTTTAGGTTTAGTAGATCAGCAATCGCGTAAGAATATATATATATATATAATATAAGTTCAAATTATTAAGCAAATAAAAATAAAGTGTATATATATATATGAGTTCAAATTGTTAAGCAAATAAAAATAAAGTACTTGTCGCAATTGCAATATTTGGGCCTCCATTATTTCATCCGGGAACGAGTGGGATTAATTTATCAATAGTTTTCGTTATTAGCCCGACATGGAGTAGGAATTAATTTAATCATATTTACACCACCGCGCTTAATCATTTATTTAATCAACGCTTCCTGCCATCTTCTTGGCCCATGTGTCACTCCTGCCCACTAAAGGACACGCCCCGAGCGGGCGTGGCCACGCGCGCGAGGAGGCGGGCGCGGCCGGGACGATTCCTACTCCTAGTAGGAATAGGAGTTGTCCAACACTCCGAAGGTCCGACGAGGAGGGAGGAGCTTCTGGATGTGAAGACTTGGACTCCTATCGTGAGTAGGAGGATGAGCGCGTGGAGAAGTGCAGGATGAGAAGGATTCCTACTCCTAGTAGGAATAGGAATTCGGACCTCTCCTAGGTCGAGTATGACTTAGGTGCAGACGGAGCTTCCTTCTGGATCGATGGTCACTTGGAGTTGAAGTCCTAATCATAGGAGGACTGAAGAAGGAGAGAGACCATAGGAAAATAGTCCTAGTCCTAGTAGGACTAGGACTTATCCCGCTGGGCGCGCCCCGGACATGACAGGGCGCCAGGAGGTGGCCTGACCAGTTTGACTTCAAGATGGACTTTGAAGGAAGTGCTGGCCAAATTCTACTTGGTCTTCAGGATATTGGATTTCTACTCCTACTCCAAGGAGGTTTTTCTAGAGAAGGGCTTGTATGCCTAGTAGGATTAGGTCTTTAATTTAGACTAGGAGTTGTTTCTTTTGGGCATTATAAAAGGACATGTAATCAAGGCTTGTAAGACTATCATGGACAATATGAGATTGCTCAATAATATTCTTTAGTTTTCCTCTAAACCCTTAACATCCATCTCTTCTTCCTGGGCGGGTGTTTCGTTGTGCATCCGGGGCGTGTACGGCCGGGGTCCAAGGCACGTCTAAAAGAGGGCTGATCAACGACCGAGCAGGATTTGGTCGAGCTGCACATCTAGTGTTTCATACCTGAAGCGTAAGGACGTGACAACGTGGTATCAGAGCTTAGGTTCCGACTATGCCAGGAGAAGAAGGTGCTTCGAGCAAAGGACATTCGATGGAAGCCGAAGACACGACCGGGGGTCGAGTCCAAGGTGCGGACGGTGGGAAAAAGAAGAAGATTACTCGAGCAAACTCCAGAGATCCCGGCAACCATATTGAGAAGAATATGAAGGCGCTGGAGCGAAGTCTTCAGGAAACGGACAAGGCGGTCCGTTGCCTGGAAGCCGTGGCGGGCGAACACAACTTGGCATGGAGCAAGGAGGAGCCTCGCATCAGGAGCTGGCCAGCCGCGTTGCAGCCATAGGGGAGGCTATGGATGCAAGGATGAAGGCCTTCGAGAATGATTTGTTGCTACTCAAAGGACTTCTCTTTGATGCAGGAGGGCTGCGATCGAAGACCCCGGTGCCCAAGTTCTTGGGACCGGAACCGAAGAAATATGATGGTGCGCGGGAGGCGACGACCATCGATGATTTTCTTTGATGTCTTGAAAAGGGTTTCAAGACGAGCAAGATCATGGTCGAGAAGGACCAGATCGACATAGCCGTGCGCTACCTGGTGGATGGTGCGCTCTTGTGGTGGCGTCGGATGGAGGAAGGGGACGAGACTCTGATAGAGTCTTAGGCGGACTTCAAGGTGGAGTTGAAGAGGCAATTCTACCCCGGCAATGCACAAGAAGTGGCTATGAACAAGCTGACCTCTCTCAAGCAAACGGGTTCCGTGAAGGAATATATCGAAAAGTTCCAACCACTTATGTTGGAGATGCCCCGGAGCATGGAGGAGTCGACATGGTTGTTCTTCTTCCTGAGGGGGTTGAAACCATGGGCGGCTCAGGAGTTGAGACGTCAGAAGATAACGACCATGAACGGAGCATTGGTCGTTGCTGAAGCTTTGGTGGAGTTTTCAGCAAATCGGGATCCTAGCGCGGGGGCTAAGAATTAGGGCAAGTCGAAGAAAGACGGAGCCCGACCAGGTGGCAAGAAGAACGATAAGCAGGATAAGAAGGCGACAACATCGAAGGGAGATGCCAAGAAGACGGTCAGATGCTTCCTCTATAGAGGGCCACACTATGCGAGGGAGTGCGACACGAAGAAGGGGCTCTCGACCATGGCATCTACCGTGGACACTGAGCAAGGCGCTGCACACATGGGGTCTATAATGGCACTAATGACTGCTGCCGCAACGCTCCCAAAGAAGGAAGTGAAGAAGACCGCGAAGGGCCTGATGTTCGTGGAGGTCGCAGTGAATGGCCACACTTCGACCGCTCTAGTAGATACTGGAGCCACGCACAACTTCATGGATTCAAGGGATGCGGCACGACTTGGCATACGATATGTCAAGGAGCCAGGCCTGATCAAGACTGTGAACGCGGCCTCCCAGCCAATCCTTGGTACGGCCAAGGATATCCACGCGAAGGTGGGGGAGTGGGAAGGAGCGATCACCATGACGATCGTCAACATGGACGACTATCGGTTCGTCCTGGGCATGGAGTTCATGAATGCATTCCGTGAGGTGAGACTTTCCTAGGAGGGGATTCCCTTTCTATTTTAGGAAGCTTCGCATGAAGTTGCCACGACGAGAGCCAGCGTAAAGTCCAAGATGCTTTCGGCGATGCAACTTGATAGGGGCATGCGTCGGAAAGAGGTCACCTACTTGGCTGCCTTGAAGCTCAACGAGACCAGGCTCAAGGTTCAAGGCATCCCAGAGGAAGTGGAAAGGCTTCTGGAGCAATACAAGGATGTAATGCCACCACAGCTGCCGAGCAGACTTCCTCCTTGCCGAGATATCGATCACGCCATCGACCTGGTGCCAGGTGCGAAGCCTCCGGCTATGGGGCCGTATTCGAAAATAGCTGAACGAGTTGTAGAAAGCAGGGTTCATCATGCCCTCGAAGGCACCCTATGGGGCGCTAGTCCTATTTCAGAGGAAGCAGGACAGGTCGATGCGGATGTGTATCGATTATAGGGCATCAACAAGATCACCGTGCGGAACAAGTACCCGATCCCGTTGATCGGAGATCTCTTCGACCGACTTGGAAAAGTGAGGTTCTTCTCCAAGTTGGACTTGAGATCAAGGTACTGGCAGGTGAGGATTGCGGAAGGGGACGAAGACAAGATGACGTGTGTGACGCGGTACGGATCATACGAGTTCTTGGTGATGCCCTTCGGCCTCACGAATGCACCGGCGACTTTTTGTACGATGATGAACAAGATCTTTTACTCACTATTGGACAAGTGCGTGGTGGTGTACTTGAACGATATAGTGGTATACTCGGAGACGCTGGCAGATCATGTGGAACATCTCGGGGAGGTGTTCAGGCTGCTGCGAGAGAACGAGCTATTTGTCAAGTTGGAGAAATGCTCGTTCGCCCAACCGGAAGTGATGTTCCTTGGGCACCACATCGAAGCCGGGAAGATCAGCATGGACAAGGAGAAGGTCCAAGCTATTCTCGACTGAGAGCTGCCAACGAACGTTCCGGAGATGCGATCGTTCTTGGGACTCGCCAACTACTACAGAAGGTTCATCGAGGGATACTCGGGACGGGCTGCGCCCCTCACCGACCTTCTGAAGAAGAACGCGAAGTGGGGATGGTTAGAGAAATGCATGGAGGCATTTGAGGGCCTGAAGAACGCAGTGGCGGAGGAGCCGTGCTTGCGTCTACCCGACTATGGAAGGCCGTTTAAGGTGCAAACGGACGTTTCCGACTTCGCATTGGGTGGGGTCCTCATGCAGGAGGGACACCTAGTGGCCTTCGAGAGCCGAAAGCTCAACGAGGCCGAGCAATGATATCCGGTCCACGATAAGGAGATGACCGCGGTGGTGCACAGCTTGCGCATGTGGAGGCATTATCTTCTTGGGAGCGCATTCGTTGCAAAGACGGATAACCTAGCGACATCTTATTATTAGAATTAGAAGAAGCTGAGCCCGAAGCAGGCACGATGGCAGGACTTTTTGGTGGAGTTCGATTACGTCTTGAAATACAAGACGGGGCGGACCAACATGGTGGCCGATGCCCTAAGTCGCAAGGCGCAGCTTGCGACGATAAGCGCCATCCGCATGGACTTCAAAGATCACATCCGGGAGGGATTGAAGTAGGATCCTAAGGCTTTGGAGATGCTTTGACTTGTCGAGGAGGGCAAGTCACGACGATTTTGAACGAAAGATGGGTTGTTGTTCACAGTGGGACGTCGGTTGTAGGTGCCACAATGGGAGGGTCTTCGGCGGTCGATATTAAAGGACTGTCATGACTCGAAGTGGGCGGGCCACCCGGGAGAGGCTCGCGCCTTGGCGTTGGTTGAGGACTCCTACTTTTGGCCTCAGATGATAGAGGATGTCGAGGCATATGTGAGGACATGTCTCAAGTGTCAGCAGGACAAACTTGAGTAGAAGAAGCCGGCAAGGTTGCTGGAACCCTTGCCCGTACAGGAGCGTCCATGGCAGATGGTGACTATGGATTTCATCTCAGTCTTGCCTAAATATGGAGGAGCGGGATTGATCATGATAGTGATCGACAAGTTTTCAAAGTATAAAATCTTCATCTCGGCTCCAAAACACTCAGCGAAAGAGGTCGCCCGCTTGTTTGTCAAGCATGTAGTAAAATACTGTGGCGTACTTGAGATTATCGTCAGTGACCATGATCCGAGGTTCACGAGGCACTTTTGGAGGGAGCTCTTCCGGCTCCTGGGGACAGAACTGCGCTTCTCGACAGCTTTCCACCCCTAGACAGATGGCCAAATGGAGCGGGCCAACCATCTTCTGGAGATCTATCTGAGGCACTTTGTTGCGGCCAATCAGGAGGATTGGGCCAAGCTCTTGGATGTTGCACAGTTTTCGTACAACATGCAGAAGAGCAAGGCGACACAACAAAGCGCGTTCGAGATCGTCACTGGGAGGCAGCCAGTGACACCTGCAGGGCTAGTGGCCAAGTACACAGGGAAGTGTCCGGCAGCATATCATGTGGCACGTGGTTAGCAGGACAACCTCGAGGCATCGAGGGCTATCTTGGACAAGGCGGTGCGCAAGATGAAGAAATTTGTTGATCAGAAGCGGAGGCATGTTGAGTTCTAGATGGGAGACAGGGTTCTTGTGAAGTTACGAACTTGTCAGTTCAAAGCACTTAGGAACCTGCACCAAGGGTTGTTGAGAAGGTACGAGGGTCCCTTCGTCATCATCAAGCGAGTAGGCATGGTGGCCTACAAGGTGGATCTTCCCAAAGAACTGCGATAGATCCATTCAATGTTCCACGTGCGTGAGGTGGAGACACGAGGATTAGTGAACGACGTGAGCACACCGACGAGTTCAAGAGGTGCACCGGAGTTGCTGGGGATGGCAACAACTTTGGTAGGGGAGGATGTCACTCCTGCCCACTGAAGGGCACGCCCCGAGCGGGCGTGGCCACGCGCGCGAGGAGGCGGGCGCGGCCGGGATGATTCCTACTCCTAGTAGGAATAGGAGTTGTCCAACACTCTGAAGGTCCGACGAGGAGGGAGGAGCTTTTGGAGGTGAAGACTTGGACTCCTATCATGAGTAGGAGGATGAGCACGTGAAGAAGTGCAAGATCGGAAGGTTCCTACTCCTAGTAGGAATAGGAATTCGGACCTCTACTAGGTCGAGTAGGACTTGGGCACGGAGAGGCTCGCGCCTTGGCGTTGGTTGAGGACTCCTACTTTTGGCCTCAGATGATAGAGGATGTCGAGGCATATGTGAGGACATGTCTCAAGTGTCAGCAGGACAAACTTGAGTAGAAGAAGCCGGCAAGGTTGCTGGAACCCTTGCCCGTACAGGAGCGTCCATGGCAGATGGTGACTATGGATTTCATCTCAGCCTTGCCTAAATATGGAGGAGCGGGATTGATCATGATAGTGATCGACAAGTTTTCAAAGTATAAAATCTTCATCTCGGCTCCAAAACACTCAGCGAAAGAGGTCGCCCGCTTGTTTGTCAAGCATGTAGTAAAATACTGTGGCGTACTTGAGATTATCGTCAGTGACCATGATCCGAGGTTCACGAGGCACTTTTGGAGGGAGCTCTTCCGGCTCCTGGGGACAGAACTGCGCTTCTCGACAGCTTTCCACCCCTAGACAGATGGCCAAATGGAGCGGGCCAACCATCTTCTGGAGATCTATCTGAGGCACTTTGTTGCGGCCAATCAGGAGGATTGGGCCAAGCTCTTGGATGTTGCACAGTTTTCGTACAACATGCAGAAGAGCAAGGCGACACAACAAAGCGCGTTCGAGATCGTCACTGGGAGGCAGCCAGTGACACCTGCAGGGCTAGTGGCCAAGTACACAGGGAAGTGTCCGGCAGCATATCATGTGGCACGTGGTTAGCGGGACAACCTCGAGGCATCGAGGGCTATCTTGGACAAGGCGGTGCGCAAGATGAAGAAATTTGTTGATCAGAAGCGGAGGCATGTTGAGTTCTAGATGGGAGACAGGGTTCTTGTGAAGTTACGAACTCGTCAGTTCAAAGCACTTAGGAACCTGCACCAAGGGTTGTTGAGAAGGTACGAGGGTCCCTTCGTCATCATCAAGCGAGTAGGCATGGTGGCCTATAAGGTGGATCTTCCCAAAGAACTGCGACAGATCCATTCAATGTTCCACGTGCGTGAGGTGGAGACACGAGGATTAGTGAACGACGTGAGCACACCGACGAGTTCAAGAGGTGCACCGGAGTTGCCGGGGATGGCAACAACTTTGGTAGGGGAGGATGTCACTCCTGCCCACTGAAGGGCACGCCCCGAGCGGGCGTGGCCACGCGCGCGAGGAGGCGGGCGCGGCCGGGATGATTCCTACTCCTAGTAGGAATAGGAGTTGTCCAACACTCTGAAGGTCCGACGAGGAGGGAGGAGCTTTTGGAGGTGAAGACTTGGACTCCTATCATGAGTAGGAGGATGAGCACGTGAAGAAGTGCAAGATCGGAAGGTTCCTACTCCTAGTAGGAATAGGAATTCGGACCTCTACTAGGTCGAGTAGGACTTGGGCACGGACGGAGCTTCCTTCTAGATCGAGGGCCACTTGGAGTTGAAGTCCTAGTCATAGGAGGACTGAAGAAGGAGAGAGGCCACATGAAAACAGTCCTAGTAGGACTAGGACTTGTCCCGGCAGGCGTGCCCGGGGCGCTCTCCGGACATGGCAAGGCGCCAGGAGGGCGGCCTGACCAGTTTGACTTCAAGATGGACTTTAGGATATTTGATTTCTACTCCTACTCCAAGGAGATTTTTCTATAGAAGAGCTTGCATGCCTAGTAGGATTAGGTCCTTAACTTAGACTAGGAGTTGTTTCTGTTGGGCACTATAAAAGGACATGTAATCAAGGCTTGTAAGATCATCCTGGACAATCTGAGATTGCTCAATAATATTCTCTAGTTTTCCTCTAAACTCTTAGCCTCCCTCTCTTCTTCCTGAGCAGGTGTTTCGTTGTGCATCCGGGACGTGTACGGTCCGAATTCAAGGCACGTCTAAAAGAGGGCTGATCGGCGACCGAGCAGGGTTTGGACGAGCCGCACGTCTGGCATACCTGAAGCGTAAGGGCGTGACACATGGCTTCCGCAGTTGCTGTTTCCTCCTCCCCGTTACGGCTGTCTCTTCCGATCTTCGTCCTCTGCCTCGCCTTCGCCTTTGCCTCCTCCGGCCGCCATCTCACTGATGGCTGGGGACTCCGCAGTCATCGGCAGCAGCAGGAGCCGGTGCTGGTTAGACATGGCCACTACGATTTCATAATAGATGGACCTCGCTGGAACAGAAAGCTCGGGCCCAAGTCTTTGACCCTCACGTACGCGCTCTCGCCTGTTCACTCCTACGACCGCCTCGGCCGGGAAGAGATCCTCGCGGCGCTCCGGGGAGCCACCGGACGGTGGGAGGCGGTGATCCCACTGCGCTTCAAAGAGACGTCGAACTTCCGAAAGGCTGACATCAAGGTCGTCTTCTACGAGGGTGAGCCCGGGAGCACGTTGGCCTACGCCTTCCCCTATACGGAGTGGTATGGATCGTACGTTTGCATCGACGCCATGGAGCACTGGACGACGGATCTCGGGAAGGACAAGAACACGCACGCGATGGACTTGGAGACGGTGCTCCTGCATGAGCTCGGCCATGTCTTGGGGCTGGACCACAGCACGATGAGGAGCGCAGTGATGTACCCGACCTGCTCTTGGAGGGAGAGGAAGGTGGAACTCCACGAGGATGACATACAAAGGGTGCGGGAGCTCTTCATGCCGGAGCCCTCGATCCAAGCGGCGGCCATCTGTGAGGCGATGGTGAGTTGTGGATTCTTCTTGAGCGCAATGGCGGAGGTGTTGCTTTTGTTTGCAGCAGTATCTTCTTCACGTATTTGTTGGTGCAGCGAAGTTGATTGTTGTGAACCGCTCGAAGAGGAAGAGGAAGAGGAAGAGGAAGAAGAAGAAGAAGAAGAAGAAGAAGAAGAAGAAGAAGAAGAAGAAGAAGAAGAAGAAGAAGAAGAAGAAGAAGAAGAAGAAGAAGAAGAAGAAGAAGAAGAAGAAGAAGAAGAAGAAGAAGAAGAAGAAGAAGAAGAATGATTTTATACCTTTTTTTTCTCATGCACGCATGCATGATGCTGTGCGTGCAAAATAGTTTAGTTGGAGAAAAAGAAAGAATTGCTAGATTGTACTTATAAGTGTGCTCGATTGAATCATGCAAGTAATGTCATGTTAAAAGATGAAATCTTGGAGTTTTCTTCACTTACCCAAAAAAGGAAATGGAGTTTTTTTCTAATGAAAAGTTTAAGCTTAATCTTCCTTTCTCTGATTTGTAGAATATTAGCATTTCTTTCAAAGAAAAAAAATCAAATTAACGTAATGGGAATTTCTTTGTGGATTCCTAATTTATAGTTTTTTGAACTTCATAGTTCATTCTTTTAATTGTTTGTATTTCAAGAGAATGTAAATCAATTTAATGGAATGTGTATGATGGTTTCTAATTGTTACTGCTAGAAAAGTTATCCAAAACTATAAAAAATCCACTTTCTCCTTTTAGGTCGTATATGATAGAGAATTGATATATTTGAGATTATTTGGACTGTGCAATTAAATAAATAGATTTCTGGTAAAACATAAATGATTTTTTTTATCTCCCAGCTAGACAAACCATAGCTAGAACTAACTAATGAAAGTTCCCTGCAAATATATGCCTAGAACCCAATAGCATCTTCACTCCAATTGCACAAATAAAACAATAACCAAGATGCATCAAATATATGCCTAGACGTACGCGCTCTCGCCGTATAACACATATGACAGCCTTGGTCAGAATGAGATCCTCGGGGTGTTCCGGAGCGCCCTCGGGCGGTGGGAAGAGGCGACGTCGTTGAGGTTCCGAGAGAACGCAAATTTCTCGACGGCCGACATCAAGGTCGGATTCTACAAGGGCAAGCACGGGCATCCCGTCACAATCGACCTACCCCCCTGGAACTTGGCGTATGCCTTCCCCATGTCATTTTTGTCTGAAACGTACGTGAACATTAACGCGGCCAAGCATTGGACTATGAACATGACGACGGACAGGAACCCGCGTGCGCTGGACTTGGAGACGGCGTTTGTGCACGAGCTCCGGCACGTCTTGGGGCTCGGCCACACGTCGAAGGAGAGCTCGGTGATGTACCCATTCATGGGCCGGAGGACGACGAAGGTGGAGCTCGACAGGGTGGACATCACGGGGGTGCACGAGCTGTTCGGCCCTCGGTCTCATGGAAGAAGGCGACATTAATTCATCTGGCAACATTCGATACATCAGAGCATTTCAATCTTTTTTTTCTTAAAGAATAAATTGTTACCTTATTATACTATCAATTATTTCTCGATCTAATCTAAAATTTACGTGTCGTTAGAATCCACAATCAAATATTTATTTATAGCATTGGGTTTGCAATTCCTGAATTCCTCAATTCGTTTCTCGTTAAACACCAATTTATGTTAATAATTTTATAAACATAATCTTGATGAGCCCATGTTTTAGAGCCAAACACCGGCGAACAAAATTCACTATGAGATACAACAAATTGGTCAATTTTATTTCATTTATGTTAGGATTCTGCACAAGAGATAGTATGTAATATCCTTAAAAATTTTAATTTATTTAATGACTAGATTAGCCTCAAAAGTAAAAACATTTAACAACAATTTTGTCTTCTCAGAAAAAAAGGTGGAATGGATATAAGTGTCCCTAAAAGCAAATGAATCTTATGTGCAAATGAGTCTTTTTGTTGGAAAAAAAGTAGACTAAAATGTCATTAAAAGTAGAGTAGTTGGAGGGGTATTTTGGTCAATGGGAATAAGACAAAAAGGCCAACCTTCTTTTAATCCCTAAAACTCTCTCCCTGTCACCAACCTCTCTCATTTTTTCTTGCTGGACACAAGAGAAGAAGAAGGGGCTACTAGAATCAAGAAGAAGAGGAGGGTGTTGCCACAACAACAAGAAGGAAGAAGAAGAAAGAGGATTAGAATTAACAGAGTTTTAACTTAAATCTTAAAGATATGTTTGAAGATATCCAAAATTCTAATCATCCGCTTGAATTAAGAGTTTGGAAGGCCTAATTAGGTCCTTCTTGGGTGTTAAGATTAGGGTTATGCATGATTATTTCATTTTTCTCCATGATTTGTATTAGAATCACTATTTTATTGACGAGCTTAATTAGAACTATGAGGTATCATGTAAATCAAGCATAGTTCATGATGGAATCATAAAGTTATTAGATAAGAATATGATTGTTATGCTCAAAAGCTCTCTTAGATCTACTAATCCCTATGCTTAGCATGTTACAAGTGTTATGATATGAAACCTATAATGGTTTGTACAAATGTCACCTTCATGTGTTGGATGAATGCATGTAGTAGAGTTACTTGTGTATGGATGGAAATGAAGAGAAAGGAGATAAAAATGAGTGGAAAACTCGTGGGCACAACTGTGATGCCTAGAGCACGACCGTGATCCTGAGAGACCACGCTCATTTCCTTGGGCATGGAATGGTCTCATGGCAGAGGCACGATCGTGACGCCACATGGCACGACCATGACCCATAGTGAAGTCGCATCGGACCCTCTACGTGCACGGCTATTAGTCCGGCAGTGCCACGACTTCGAGGTCTAGCACGGCACAAAGGTGACCATCAGGGAAAATATGCCAATGACGTTTTGTTTAAGTCCAACGATGGATCGATCGATCGGGGTTCAACCGCTCCGAAGGCAAAACACCACTATTCAAATTGGTCGACCGGACTAAGGGCACAATTGTACCATAGGGGTGACATGATCGTGACCAATGTGAACTGAAGGGGAAAATAGACATTCTCAAGAGGTCGGCACGATCGTGACATATTCCGGCACGACCATGACTAGTGCCCATAGCCATATGCTAGGATTAAAATATGCAATACATATTGAATAATTATATGTATTGATGAATATAATTAAAAGACGAATTGAAAAAGATGGTGTTGTTGTCGTACGACGGAGAACAAAAGGACACTAGCTAAACCTCGTTCCTTGGTGAACAAGACCTCACCTAAAGGTGAGGGTAGAGTCTCCAATGGGACAAAAAGATCACAACTTGTTAGTCAAGATTGATGAGCCAACATGAATGATGCGTGCAAATTAAGCGCAAATATACTAGCAAGTATACTAGACTGTATCATGTAATAAAGAGTTAATAGAGTGTCGAACCCACGAGGACTAATCTAGATTCTTATCTTTCTAACTTAAATTTATTAATTGAGAGGATAACAAGAATTAATTTTTAGATAAAAGTGATTCAAAATTGATGACAATATGAGATAATGATGCCCTTAATAATATGAGAGAAAGTAAAATTCAGACTTCGTATCCCAATCGTATTATTTTAATTAACAAATAATTAAAAATAGACTTCTTGTAGAAAATAAATGGATAAGAAAGGTATAGGACTTAAAAACTTGAGAACCTAACTACCCTAGTAGGAATATAATCAAAGCACGTTGAAAACTCAATCCGTTTTAATATATTCTGAACTAAGATGCATTAGTACGAAAGGTTGCTTAAAGTAAATGACTCAAAAACTCGAGAACCTAACTATCTTAAATATAAGTAAAATTAAAGATGTTGAAAACTCGATCAACTCCAATCTATCTTGTCTAAGATGCTTTAACTTGCAAAGCTCCGTTTAATGATATAATTGTTAGCAATTAAAATTAATCTACTAACAAAAATATCAAAAAAATAGAACTCGGCCCAGGTCAGAAGGAAGACGGTCTGGGTCAGAACTAAAATTCTCTTCGGTGCAAAATAATGAAGGAACCCATTCAGCCCGGGTTCTTCACAGAGAAGAATTCGATCGATTTTCTCTTGCAGAATTATGTGAAATTATATGAAATTAATGCAAGAAACTAATAAACTCAGATTAAACATGAAATCCACATCATAACCATGTTCTTAGAAGTCTAAACAACAAAATATATTAAGAGAAAATCAAGTTTGAACGTAGTCTTCCTCTAACAACTAAACTAATCCATAATCGGAAGAATTAACATCAAATTCGATGGACAAAATATAAAATAAATATTAAAAATTATGAATCAAACTCCTAGGTGGTGATGATGTATCTGGAACAAGCTTTGGCTGAAACTATGCTCCAAACGATCGTCCGAAATCACGAAATCTCTACTTCTTCAATTGATTTGCAGTGGCATGTAGTAGAACTTCGTCTCTCATTTCTGGTGTGGCTAGGACTTCAAACTCCGAGATTGCATGCCCCTTGAGTTCGTGGTACCCATATTTATAGGGGTGGAGGCTTTCTAGGGTTCTGAGTTGAAATCACAATTTAAATCCATGTTAAAGTTGGCCGAAAAATTATGTGATATGCCAGTTTGGCTGATTTGTGCTAACCCGGTCGAGTTCTGTTCAGATTTCATTTTTGTGTGGAAATCGATTCAGAATCAGATTTTAACGCCAATCCGGTCCGGGTATGATACTAGCTCGGCCCGGGTTCTTCTTAAACTAAACCATACGTTCTCTTTGTGCTTCGTTTTACATGTTTTTATGATCCTTTCGCTTTGCACGTCTAAAATGATGATCTTGAGAATAAAATCAAATAGAAGTGGGTAGCTTTTGGCTCAAAAGAAATTAAGAAAATAAATAAGAAAATAGATGCATGCAATGATAAAAACTATGAAAAATAATCTAAATGATGTATGTAAAATATGTATAAAAATGCATGCATCAAATTCCCCCAAGCTTGAACTCTTGCTTATCCTCAAGCAAGTTCCAAGGAAAGACTCGAGAACCATAGATGAACCATCATATTCTCCACCCCATGACTAATTCTTTTCCACTACCATCGTTTTACAAGTCCATCACCATAGTATCTATCCACAATTCACAACCCAACCTCATATAATTTCTGGATATTAAATAGTTTAAACTTATTCTAGTTCAGCTCCGTGCAAGAAAAACTTATATTCCATCAAATAATAGCATTAATGTTGAATGCAAAAGTATAGAGTGAGCTTAATTTTACTTTATTCACCTTCTTTTTATTATATAAAATTGATTATGCTTCTCCATATTGCTCAAGGTGGTCCATATAGTGGGCTTTCGACCGACAAATCTCAGAGTAGTTATCCTTAGGTCGCCAGGCAAGAATCCCCAATGGGTCTAATCACATGAACACACCAAGGTTCCGGATAACACAATTATACCTTATTATAAATTTTGGGGTTCAACTAACCCTCTTTCATATTTAATTATTTATATTAAGCTCACAAAATACTTTATGCATTCAATAAAAAGTCTACTACCATCAAGGCCTAAAATAAAAATAAGAAATGAAATGCGAGCATGAACAAGAATCAGTGGTCGAAGTATCCATAATTTTACTTGGCAACATACACTTTCCAAATTACCCAATACTAAGGTGATGGAATAGGTAAAATTATGGCAAGAGAATTTCATAAGTGCACAGGGTGTCCTTGAATTTCACTTAAGTGCAATTAAGAAGAGCAAACAATAAGGGAAAATGATGGTGAATGGTATTTTTGTGATTTTTGAATTTTTTTAAATTCTTATGGATTTTCATAAGATGCGAAAGATAACGCAAACATGCAATACTGAAATAAACTAAAAGAAAGCAAACATGATGGTGTAGTACAATAAACAAATATGATGCATGAAATGCAATCTCCCCCAAGCTTGAACTAAATACTGTCATCAGTGTTAGCCAAACAAGGTAAGGAGTACAAGATGAAAGACTAAAAAAGATACAAAGGAAGAAAGGAAATGACACGATAGCTAGCCCATCTCTAGAGGCGATGGAGGTGGCGGATCCGATCCAAAGAAATCCCGAACCAACTACTCAAGGTGATTCTGGCGGTCGCTAAGTCTCTGAAATTGAGTCTGAGTCTCCTGATGTTGCTGCTGCATCAGCTGGTATTGTCAGTGCGGCTAATGTATCCTGCAGAGTAGAGACATCGAAACTCGCAGGGGCAAAAGCATAAGACGGTTGAGATGTAGACCCGTGATGAAGTGGTGGACTCGGGGCCATGAAGGGTGGCTGCATGTGCTGTGAAGGCCCCTCGTCCTGCAGAGGTACATGATCCATGTCATCTAGATCTGGATGAGCATGAGGGTCTGCTATGTGGCGAGGCTCCACCTGTCTCAAAGATGGAAAGTATGTCCAGTTCGCGCGATAAAAAATAGTGAATCCATCAGCATCAGTGTACGACGGTGTCTCAACCCTATTGTGAAACTTGAAAACCAGACCACCTGAAGTTCTCTCGACAAGGTTCATCTGAAGAATTGTGGTCATTCCAATAAATGTGGGCTCGATGGGCTTAAGAGCAGACAGGTCGAGGTCCAAACAAAGGGCTATAGGAGTAATCATGCCACCATTGATAACTTTGCATGAAGTCCCGGTGGCCTGTCTCTGAAAATTATCGGTCAAAATGGCGCCTATATATGTTGAAATGCCTTCCTTCCACCATAACCCATAATATCTCCAGTTTTGTAGTATTAATGGCTCCCTCGCTTTCTCCTCTACCACAGATGGTATAAGAGATAATCCTATGAACATATCGAAATACTAGATTTTGAATAAGACTTACCTTGCTCGGGATGGAAGGAAGGGCTCATCATTCGTTATAGCTTTCCAAAAGGCAGCTCCCGAAAACTCAGGAGAAGTAGCAGAAGACTCCAGTAGGAGAAATCCATAAATAGAGTTAAACTCCGACATAAAAAAACTATATTCAGTATTAAAAAGCCGGAAGCTAATTCGATGGCGCCGAATAAAGCACTCATAAGCATATGAACTGAAGAACTCATGGCACAATTTCTCATATGTCGGCTACCGTTGATCCAGAAAGGTCCGCATCCCCACTCTCTCAAAGAGTAACATAATATTAGCATCAATATTTAAATTCACCATTATTTTGAAGCACGTGTACCGAGTGGAGGTAATAGTAAAGAAGAACGTCTGCTGGTGGCATTTCCGTTGGGTAGAGTCGCAGAACTCGTGACTAGTAGGTCGCGGTGATCGATCTTCCTGTTAGGTAGCTTCATTATCAGTCGTCGAAAAAGCATGAGAGCAATGGGCTATGACTTTCCGGCGAGGCTGCATCATAGAAAATGTGATCTGAAGCACACTATGAACAAAACTCGGCCTGGGTTAGGAGATGGCAAGGCCCGAGCTGAAGAAGAGCAGAATGCAGGCCGGATTATCCGGAACGTGACCCGGGTGTTGGCGGTGGCGTGCATCAGATGCGGTGCGGGGTGGTTTTCGGTCCGCCTTAAGAAGATCGTCGTCCGGGGTGAGTTTCGGACCGACGAATGTTTGACGGAGGGGCGGCGGCGGTGCGGTGCGGCAACGATGAGGGGCAGAGGCATTAGATTCGGGACGCGGCCAAAGGCGAGACAGAGAAGAGCACGGTGGCGGCGTGGACTCTTGGCAGTCAGGGCCGGTCAGGACGCTGTCGGCATTCGTGATGAAGGGCGGTGAAGAACTGCCGGCGTCGGAGGAGGTGAATGGAGTGACGGTGATGTGGCCCCAAGTCGCCTGTCCGCCTGGGTTTTGTAGATGGATCCAACTTGGGTGTGGCTGTTCGGCTTCGAAAATCGTGGCGAATCAATGCCTCATCTTGATGACGGGCAGTTGGCAGCTCAACGGTCTGATTCGCCCTCATAATGGTGAATCTAAAGTCATCGAAATCATCGCATGAAGAGAATGGCGAAACAAATGCGGGCGCAGCCCAGTCCGGGTTGTTTAGACGCCGGCCGAGTTTCTTATATGATCGCGCCGAGTGGTGTTTTGTGCAGCAGCGTCTACCCGGCCCGGGTGTATAGCAACTCGACCCAGGTTATGTGTACCTGACATGAGTTTCATGGAGAAAAAATGCTGCCCGAGTTCCAGGGAGCTCGGGCTGGGTTTAGAAATGGAAAAATGTGATTAATTCAGTAGTTTGTAAAGTTAAAAGCATCCAATTATGGGCTAAGATGAGACTTTAAAATAATGTATTAATGGACTAAAACTTACTAAATTATGACTAGAACTTGATCTAAACAAATCAAATCTGTAAAAGCAATTTAAAAGAAAAGTAATAATTCATCTAAGACTCGATAACTAGACTAACAAAAGGGTATAAAAAATGCAATAAAGAACAATATCACCATGATTAGTTGATGTGCTCATGAACGTCCAATACGATGACCTGACTAGATGCGAGTGAATTGCACCTAATTGACTCCAACTTTCGATAACCTTCATCAGAGATTTTAGCTTTACTTTTAAGTCAATTTGTGATTTTTCCATATTTTGAATTGCTTTTGGACTCCTTGGGCGCCATTGTTGGGATGTTGTTGGTGTTTTTGATGTTGATGCTATGAATGATGTGGCTCCCTTCGTTTGTTGAGGTCTAATTGGAGGCAAGTTCGTAGTTGGGGTTAGAACTTCCGAAGGCCAGCTCCTCCTTCGAACTATTTCATCTTCAATTACATACTCACTTGTCTCCTTTATCCTCCACTCTGTAGTCCATGTTCTTCTTTGATAATTTCTTTGTGGTCTCCATCTTTGATAAGAATTTTGATGGTGGCATGGGCATACAATAGTTGGAGGAAATTTTTCTAAGCAAGCCTTTTGAGACGAGTCAAATTGAGAAGAAAAATCTACAACTTGCTTCTCTGATGCTTGGATCTTTGCCTCCATCTCCTCGAATTTACTTTGAATTTCGAATGACTGTGGAGGAGGAGGAATATCATTATTGACTTTAACTTGAGCCTTCAATTGAATCAAGTGTACTTGTAAGGATTGAATGAGTTGGTCTTGAAGGTTTAATTTGTTCTGAATGCTTGAAATGAATTGGCATAGCATCTCCTCCAAGTTGGTCCTTAATTCAGTTGAGGAGTTATCTTCTTGCAGAGATGAGAGAGAACCATCAATTTCGTGACCATGTTGCTTCAGATTTGAAATTTGAATCTCCATATTTTGTATGAATTCTTCTTGCATGGAGATCTTCATCAGCAACATCCCCATCATGTGAGTAAGCAGGACTAGTGGGTCTTGCGATGTTTCACTTTCGTCTTCATATGCATGGGGTGGCGTGATTGTATTTTGTTCTGGAAAGTTTATACCAACTTGTATAATTTTAGATGCGGAAGCGCCTTCTTGTTGAGGGCTACGTAAAGCTTCAAGTTGTTCTTCTCTAGGAGTTTTGAAAATCTTGCTATTTTCAATTGGCAAGGATTGTTGTTTGGATTTATTCTTCTTCGCCATTGAAGATTCGCAACTTGTCTTTAAAACAACTTCATGAAACACCCACAAATAGAAACTCGTGAAAGTATATAAAGTGATGAATTTCAAATAAAAATATGCAATAAAATCTATAAGAGTGCAAGAGAAAAAAAATCAAGTTAACGAACAAAAGTAGAAAAAGAATAGAACTAAAAATAGTCCCCGGCAATGGCGCCAAAAATTTGATGTGTGCAAATTAAGTGCAAATAATCTAGCAAGTATACAAGATCGTATCAAGTAATAAATAGTGAATAGAGTGTCGAACCCACGAGGACTAATCTAGATTCTTATCTTTCTAACTTAAGTTTATTAATTGAGATAATAACAAGAATTAATTTTCAGATGAAAGTGATTCAAAATTGATGACAATTTGAGATAATGATGTCCTTAATAATGTGAGAGAAAGTAGAATTCAGACTTCGTATCCCAATTGTATTATTTTAATTAACAAATAATTAAATATAGACTTCTTGTAAAAAATAAACGGATAAGAAAGGTATAGGACCCAAAAACTTGAGAACCTAACTACCCTAGTACGAATATAATCAAAGCACGTTGAAAACTCAATCCGCTTTAATATATTCTGAACTAAGATGCATTAACACGAAAGGTTGCTTAAAGTAAAGGATTCAAAAACTCGAGAACCTAACTATCTTAAATAGAAGTAAAATTAAAGACGTCGAAAACTCGATCAACTCCAATCTACCTTATCTAAGATACTTTAAGTTGCAAACCTCCATTTAATGATATAATTGTTAGCAATTAAAACTAATCTACTAACAAAAATATCAAAATAATAGAACTCAGCCCGGGTCAAAAGGAACTCGGCCTGGGTCAGAACTAAAATTCTCTTCGGTGCAAAATAATGAAGGAACTCGGCCCGGGTTGTATCCAACTCGGCCCGGGTTCTTCACAGAGAAGAATCCGATCGATTTTCTCTTGCAGAATTATGTGAAATTATATAAAATTAATGAAAGAAACTAATAAACTCATATTAAACATGAAATCCACATCATAAGCATGTTCTTAGAAGTCTAAACAACAAAATATATTAAGAGAAAATCAAGGTTCAACGTAGTCTTCCTCTAACAACTAAACTAATCCATAATCGGAAGAATTAACATCAAATTCGTGGGACAAAATATAAAATAAAGATTAAAAATGATGAATCAAACTCTTAGGTGGTGATGACATCTCTGGAACAAGCTTTGGCCGAAATTATGCTCCAAACGATCGTCCGAAATCACGAAATCTCTACTTCTTCAATTGATTTGTAGTGGCGCACAGTAGAACTTCGTCTCTCATTTCTGGTGCGGCTAGGACTTCGAACTCTGAGATTGCATGCCCATTGGGTTCGTGGTACATGCATATTTATAGGGGTGGCGGCTTTCTAGGGTTCCTAGTTGAAATCGCGATTTAAATCCAAGTTAAAGTCGGTCGAAAACTACTCGATCTGCCAGTTTTATTGATTTGTGCTAACCCAAGCCGGGTTTGTTCCAACTCGGGGTAGGTTCTGTTCAGATTATCGTGCGAAAATCGATTCGGAATTGGATTTTAATGCCAACCCAGTCCGGGTATGATACTAGCCCGGCTCGGGTTCTTCTTAAACTCAACCATACATCATCTTTGTGCTTCGTTTTACGTCTTTTTTCGATCCGTTCTCTTTGCACCTCTAAAATGATGATCCTGAGAATAAAATCAAATAGAAGTGGGTAGCTTTTGACTCAAAAGAAACTAAGAAAATAAATAAGAAAATAGATGCATGCAATGATAAAAACTACGAAAAATAATCTAGATGCATGTAAAACATGTATAAAAATGCATGCATCAATGAACTTCTCAATTACCAAGATATGAAGCTATTTAAATAACGATGAAATACGAAAAGATGACATGATCATATCATATGACTGTGATTATATGATTTGAAACATAAAGATGAAGATAATTATTATAGGGATGCTAATGAATGTTTCATTGTCATATGATGTTATTAATGAAGATGATAAATGTTAAGTAAGATAGATGAATAATATGACTTGGCATATTATTTGATGTTGATGCTAAAATATATCCTCTTGTGATGTCATGTTGTGAATGAAGATCTTAAAGTTAAGAAAAATTCATGATATACCTTAGCATAATGTTTATGATATTATAGGCTTATCTTATCTTGTCATGATGGTTATTCACATGCCATATAATGTGCATAAGTAGCTCATAACATGCATATTCTTATGTTCTTATTATGATGAAATGCATATGTTATGATAT